>WBZZ01001493.1:87500-90000 GCA_019918135.1 Paulinella micropora
GTCCTCCTCCTCCTCCTCGTCCTCCTGCTCCTGCTCCTCCTCCTCGTCCTCTTTGAGAGGCCTTTAGGTTCTTTTGTCTCTCCCTTTCCTCCTTCCTCTCCTATTCCTTCATCCTCTCCACATAGGCAATGATCGCCTGTCGTAACTCCTCATCATCACACATATTGGCATACCAACCTTCGTTCGCAGCGGCAATCTGAAGCATGTTCAAAAGGCCCGGTTCCTTGCCTTCCGTCCTGCTCAGAAAATTTGCACTTGCTGTTGGGTTCTGCCTATCATGATTGAAAGAGCAGTCTCTGTTCTCCATCTGTGCCTTACACTGCAAGCCCGCGAACCACCTCCAACATGCGGTCTTCAGGTCTGGCTCTCTCTGTCTCTTCCAACCGGCAACTCTGTTTGTGTACGTGGCTTGTGCGCCAACAGGTACACCGCCTGCCTGTGCCGTATGTGCCTCCGTGAGCGAGTCCATGTTTGAGCATGCACTCATCACTTCTTGAAACAGGGCTGGCGGAGCAACGCTTTGAACCGTACTCTCGAACACGTGTGTCTCGAGGAAGTTCTTGGACTTCACTGAGCTAAACGTCGAGCATTGTTGTATGAGCTGAGTAAGCTTACTCGGGTTAACTGTGTGTAACGCCGAGAAGAAATAGAGGATGATCGACTTGCGGCCATAGAATAGCCCATAGGAGGAAACTACCTCCGTAAGGGTCGCCGCCAAGCCAACAGCACTCCTCAAACTCATCGCCACTGTCTCAAAGATTTCAAATCCTATGAGAGTACCAGTGCAGAGATGCTGGTATCCATGAGATTGAAAATATGAAATGAGTGTGGCCACCGCCAGTTCACACTGAGCGTCTAGGCCTGTTGCATTGTTTCTCTTAATCTCCTCCTTCTTTCTCAAAAACTTGTACTGTGTCAGATCGAATCCCTCCGAGACTAGAGATTGGTCAAAAACAGTAACAAGGGCCTCGTATTCCTGCGTTTCGTCGCAAGGAAAAGCCTTCATGCAGGCATTGATCTCTTTGAGCTTGCTCAAAAGCGAAGCATCAGAGTCTTTGTCTGAGCTCGTCTTGGCATATAGCATGAGACTTGCCACTCCTCCTTTCTTCCCCTTGAAGGCATTTATGATATTTTGTCTGTCCTTCTTCTCCGTGTTTGTGACCACCACCGTAGTTGAGCCCGGGGGTGCAGGGGCTGGTGGGGCAGGAGCTGGTGGGGTCAAATATGTCGGAGGGTGTGCCTTTGCACCACTCACTTTTGCTTTCATTCTTTCCAGTCTCATCGTCTTCTCGAACTCCGCCTTCTCTTTCGCCTTCTTCTTCTCAGATATCACCAGCTTTTGAGCATGAGTGATAAAGGCCACCAATTCAGAAGCAGATCTGAGAAAATTATATTTCTCCACATATTGGTCAACACCTGCTTTGTTGGCGACCGGTGGTGCGTTACTGAGTGATTTAAGGACAGAGTGATCCTTGGTAGGAATCCATCTCTTCCATGCCTCCTTATGCAGTAACGCACCCATCAACAGTCTGATCTTGGTCAGAACTCTGTCGGTCTTCTCTAACTCATCAATCACAGGATGAGTTTCTCCTGCTGCCTTAATGCTTTTTTCCATCTCTGCCTTCCCCTCCTCCAAGGCCTTCATTTCCATCGTAAAAAAATGAAATATGCCACTCGAGTTTTTCGAACCCAGATTGGTCTTCATTTTTGTTACATCGACTGCCTCCTGACCAGTCGCGAGGAATCTGGCTATTGCTCTTGGGTGTGTGTACTGAAGGTAAACCTCACATCGTGGGCCGTATGAACGTTCCCAAATCAGGGTTTGAGTGTACACCCCAAAGATAGCATCGAGTAATTCAAGGTGGGTGTGTGTGTCCCCAAACTTGATATGCTGTATCTTCTTTCTCTTTTCTGGATCAGAGACCAGTTTGCCGAGGAGCTGTGCTGTGTTTGATAATAGGATATAGACATCCTTTTTAGCACGACCTTTCTCTCTTCTTTGATCCTGAGGGATCCACACATAGGTATCCTTCTCTCCCCCCATCTTGTTATCAAACTCTTCTTTAGTGAGGTCATAGTGGTCTTGCACCCACTGTTGTTCCTCCACTGCGATCTCCTCTCCATCACTATGAATCAAGTCGATCATTTTTCGTCCTCCTCCTCCCGTGTAGGCAGGTGGTAAGGGATTACCATATGCTCCTCCTCCTCCCGTCTCTTCTTGTTCAAATCCTCCTTCATCTTCGTCTCCTCCATATATTCCTTCATCATCCCAGCCCTCTTCTACTCCTCCTCCTACTCCTTCATCTCCTCCTCCTCCTTCATTCAATCCTCTTCCTCCTCCTCCTCCTGCTTCTTCTTCTTCTCTTCTTTGTTCTGCCTCCGAGAATTCACTCACTTCGGCGGTCTCTGTCGACATGATGTCGTAGTAGTAATTAACAGGAGGACAGTGTCAGCTCCTATGTTTGGTTTTGTTCGTTTGTGTTCTGTTCCTCCTTCAGTC
>WBZZ01001493.1:95000-97500 GCA_019918135.1 Paulinella micropora
TCACTTCTTGAAACAGGGCTGGCGGAGCAACGCTTTGAACCGTACTCTCGAACACGTGTGTCTCGAGGAAGTTCTTGGACTTCACTGAGCTAAACGTCGAGCATTGTTGTATGAGCTGAGTAAGCTTACTCGGGTTAACTGTGTGTAACGCCGAGAAGAAATAGAGGATGATCGACTTGCGGCCATAGAATAGCCCATAGGAGGAAACTACCTCCGTAAGGGTCGCCGCCAAGCCAACAGCACTCCTCAAACTCATCGCCACTGTCTCAAAGATTTCAAATCCTATGAGAGTACCAGTGCAGAGATGCTGGTATCCATGAGATTGAAAATATGAAATGAGTGTGGCCACCGCCAGTTCACACTGAGCGTCTAGGCCTGTTGCATTGTTTCTCTTAATCTCCTCCTTCTTTCTCAAAAACTTGTACTGTGTCAGATCGAATCCCTCCGAGACTAGAGATTGGTCAAAAACAGTAACAAGGGCCTCGTATTCCTGCGTTTCGTCGCAAGGAAAAGCCTTCATGCAGGCATTGATCTCTTTGAGCTTGCTCAAAAGCGAAGCATCAGAGTCTTTGTCTGAGCTCGTCTTGGCATATAGCATGAGACTTGCCACTCCTCCTTTCTTCCCCTTGAAGGCATTTATGATATTTTGTCTGTCCTTCTTCTCCGTGTTTGTGACCACCACCGTAGTTGAGCCCGGGGGTGCAGGGGCTGGTGGGGCAGGAGCTGGTGGGGTCAAATATGTCGGAGGGTGTGCCTTTGCACCACTCACTTTTGCTTTCATTCTTTCCAGTCTCATCGTCTTCTCGAACTCCGCCTTCTCTTTCGCCTTCTTCTTCTCAGATATCACCAGCTTTTGAGCATGAGTGATAAAGGCCACCAATTCAGAAGCAGATCTGAGAAAATTATATTTCTCCACATATTGGTCAACACCTGCTTTGTTGGCGACCGGTGGTGCGTTACTGAGTGATTTAAGGACAGAGTGATCCTTGGTAGGAATCCATCTCTTCCATGCCTCCTTATGCAGTAACGCACCCATCAACAGTCTGATCTTGGTCAGAACTCTGTCGGTCTTCTCTAACTCATCAATCACAGGATGAGTTTCTCCTGCTGCCTTAATGCTTTTTTCCATCTCTGCCTTCCCCTCCTCCAAGGCCTTCATTTCCATCGTAAAAAAATGAAATATGCCACTCGAGTTTTTCGAACCCAGATTGGTCTTCATTTTTGTTACATCGACTGCCTCCTGACCAGTCGCGAGGAATCTGGCTATTGCTCTTGGGTGTGTGTACTGGAGGTAAACCTCACATCGTGGGCAGTATGAACGTTACCAAATCAGGGTTTGAGTGTACACCCCAAAGATAGCATCGAGTAATTCAAGGTGGGTGTGTGTGTCCCCAAACTTGATATGCTGTATCTTCTTTCTCTTTTCTGGATCAGAGACCAGTTTGCCGAGGAGCTGTGCTGTGTTTGATAATAGGATATAGACATCCTTTTTAGCACGACTTTTCTCTCTTCTTTGATCCTGAGGGATCCACACATAGGTATCCTTCTCTCCCCCCATCTTGTTATCAAACTCTTTTTTAGTGAGGTCATAGTGGTCTTGCACCCACTGTTGTTCCTCCACTGCGATCTCCTCTCCATCACTATGAATCAAGTCGATCATTTTTCGTCCTCCTCCTCCCGTGTAGGCAGGTGGTAAGGGATTACCATATGCTCCTCCTCCTCCCGTCTCTTCTTGTTCAAATCCTCCTTCATCTTCGTCTCCTCCATATATTCCTTCATCATCCCAGCCCTCTTCTACTCCTCCTCCTACTCCTTCATCTCCTCCTCCTCCTCCTTCATTCAATCCTCTTCCTCCTCCTCCTCCTGCTTCTTCTTCTTCTCTTCTTTGTTCTGCCTCCGAGAATTCACTCACTTCGGCGGTCTCTGTCGACATGATGTCGTAGTAGTAATTAACAGGAGGACAGTATCAGGTCCTATGTTTGGTTTTGTTCGTTTGTGTTCTGTTCCTCCTTCAGTCGATTGACTAGTGAAGAGAGAAACTACTAGAGAGGGTAGAGTGAGATTCCCTGTCCTCTATGAAACACTGTTTGTATGTTTGTTTTTGTTTGAGAAAAATAGTCTTTGAGACTTTCTCCGATTTCTTGTTCTCCTTACCAGATTACTTTCTTCTCCTTCTTTTCTATATTGTATCTAGTATGAGGCACTTGGACCTACACACAGATAATAATAGAGAAGCTAGAAAAGCTCTCCTTGAGAAGTCGACAGTCGGTCGGATAGGTTCTCAGACCTACCTTTAGAAAACGATCAGAGAGTTGCAAAAATACTCTGACGTATGTGTGAGATAATGCAGATAAATGCGCAAACTAGAAGGGTAGAGTGTTGTGCTCCTGTCCCTATGCTTGTTTGTGTTTTGTGTGTGTTCCTTCACTCTTCTGTCCACCTCCTTCTTCTTGGTCTCTGTGTGAGAACAGCAAGAACGACAGAGAGTTTGTATCTGATG
>WBZZ01001493.1:102500-137500 GCA_019918135.1 Paulinella micropora
GGGTGGAGGAGAAAGGGTTTTGTGTCGGATTCCCAAGAAAAAGAAAGGCCAGGGAAAAGATAATCAAGAAACAGCAGGCAACGCTTGAGAGGCTAAGATTGCTCCCACCCCTGACTACAATTTGTTTGCCTTTAATCTTTTTGGTCTCATTGTTCTTTACTGTGCACCTCGTAGATTTTGGTTGTCGGTTTCGGTAACATTCCGTTTGTGCTGTCCTAGAGCCCTCCCGCGCAAACAACTTTCTTTTTTTCACCAACCTTCCTCCCCTCCCCCCCCCCCTCTCACTCCCTCCTTTTGTCTTGCTCCGCTGCTACAACTTTGTGCGGGAGAGCCAAGGGGAATAGCAACCCCCCCCCCCCCCCGCCCCTTTATCGCCACCTCGTACATCTGGTCCTTGGCAAGGCAACGAAAGCGAGAGAGTGGGCATCCTTGGCCAAACCACTCCGCCGCCGCTCCACGAAAGACTTTCTTGCCCCTCTTTTGTCTCGCTTATTTCACAGCAAGGTGTTTGTTTCATCGTCGGAGTCTTCATCGAGGGTATCGGCAGTGATAAAGCTCTTCAAGTTCCGGAAGCTAATAGGGGCAGGGTAGTCCGGCTGCGTGTCTCGGGTGCCTTGCGCAACTGTCGGCCGCTCCTCTCGTTGTAACCACAGAAAGAAAGCAGCCTCCGATAGAGCGGCTAGCGCAAGGCACCAGACAAGCCGTTCGGTATACCAGACAAAACCAGTAACACAAGAGCTTGCAAGCAGAACGATGGGCAGCCAGCCCCGGCCGCGGAACAGACAGGCCAGCAGAAGCAACCAGGCCACTTCCGCCAAGGTTGTCCAGGGCACCTCCGCGGCTACGCCGCAAATGCTCAGCAGGCAGTACAGGCTGTACCACACTATTCGCTGTAGCCTGGGCGCTTGGCACCGCAACACAAGGAGGCCCGCGTAAGGCTGTGCAGTCAGGAGCGAGGCCCTGTCTAGACGTCTCTGCCAAGGAAAGCCGGCGGTCAAATGCAGGGTGTACCGAGCCCACCACAGAAGAACACACAGAAGAAAAAGAGCCTTTTCTCCTCTAGTCACAGGGCGGCGGTTCTGCCGCATCAACACGAACAGGCAGAAAGTTCCAATGGCCTGGGCCTCCAGCATGACCGCGAAGGGTGCTGATTGCTCGCCCGGTAGCGTCAGCCGAAGCCAAGCAGGCAGTGTTTGCATTTTTCTACGGCCCCCCTTCCTACCCCCACTTTTGGGTCGCAGTCGCCTTTCCCCCAGTAACCAACCCCAAACCAAATTTCTGGTCACTGCGCCAAAGAAAAGTACTTCTCTTGTTTTTGCCGCTTCATACCGTTTCCCTCCCTCCGCCTTTCTCGACTTTCTTTTTGCAGGCCCTCCCCCCTCTTGCCTAGACCTTTCGTTCTTTTTTAACTTTCCCTCCCCCCCCTTTTTTTCCCTCCCTTTGCCATCCCCCCCCCTCTTCCAGCGCTGTGTTTTTTATCTCCGGTAGCGCGCTGTTTGGAACAACCCCTTCCCTCCCTCTTTCCTCGTTTCTCCAGCCATTCCCCCTCCACACCTTCGGGGGGGGAATGGGTGGTGAGGGGGGGGGGGGAACAGTACCTTGATTCTTGCGTGGCCTCTAGTTTCCGTGTCATTTTCCCGTGCCGGACAAGTAGTGGACCTTCTGATCTGATCCGCCCGTTATTAGAGATGAAGAGCAAAAAGCGCCGCTGTTTAGAAGTGTTGTACGGGACCGCCGCGCCGGCGGCCCCCCCGCCGCTGCAAACCGAGGGCAAACCCCACCAAGCCACGCTCCTGGGAATTCGAGAGCTGGAGCGCCTGCGCAGGGCTAGCTGGCAATTGGACGACGGTCACTGGCTCAGGCAGGACACCGTGGCAGAAATGGAGACGTTGCGGAGCCACCTGCTGTCGCTGGCGCTGGCCGTGCTAGGGCTGGACGAACATGCACCTCCCGACAGGCTGTTTGCCATGCCCCGGGACCTGGGCGCGCACGAACTAGGCCTGATCTGCAAGGGGGGCGGCGACTGGCTCGTGGCGCCCAAGGACGACGGTGTGCGTGTGCTGGTACTGTTCTTGCTGGGCAAGTGTTTTTTCATTAAGCGAGAAAGGCCGTACGTGGAGGACGTAGAGCCGGACGCGCCGTTCGACGAGAGCGACGGCCCAATGTTTTTTCTGCTCGATGCAGAGCTGGTCCAGAACGCCGGCACCAACGCTCGTTTGCTGCGCGTTTGCGACCTGTTGGCGTACGGCCAGCAGTCGCTGGCCGGACTGCCCTTCTCTCGGCGGCTGGGGCTGCGCGACCTGTTCCTGGCTAGCCTGGCCAAGGACGGCAAATGCCAGACGCTGCGCACCCTGGCCGGCAAAGAATTCTTTCCGCTCAACGTGGCCGCCGGCAAGCTGGCCACCCTCCAGCCCAGCGGCAACCGCTGGTACTTCGACCAGGGCGAGTACCGAGTTCCGGTCGACGGCCTCATCCTTGCGGACGCGGGCGCCGCATACCGTGGTGGTGTGCAGCAGGGCCTTTGCAAGTGGAAATTCAGCCCCACCGTAGATCTGGAGCTCGTGCGGCGCACCGGCCCCCGCGCCGCACTCTGCGCCAGGGCGCCCGTGCCGCCGGCGCCGCACTCTCCGCTGCGGCTGCACCAAGAGCTTTTCTTTGACAGGGCGCTGACGCCCGCCGTGGCCGGTGCG
Organism: Paulinella micropora; assembly: GCA_019918135.1. Taxonomy (NCBI): domain Eukaryota; phylum Cercozoa; class Imbricatea; order Euglyphida; family Paulinellidae; genus Paulinella; species Paulinella micropora. Next base: position 105,191 of record WBZZ01001493.1, read on the forward strand.
CTGCTCAGGCAGTACTGGTCCGTCTGGTCGGAGCACACGCCGCCCCATAGTTTGCAGGACGAGTCGTTCTGTGCGCCCAAGAGCGAGGCACCGCTGGTCTTCCCGCGCTCGTCCGCACTGCCGGGCGCCTGGGGAGAATGCGTGTTCAACCGGGCCAAGGGTTCCTGGGTCCCGTCTTCGTTTGTGCTGGAAGGCCTGCCGCTCGATCAACACACCGCGGACAGCGCCAAGTGGCCCGTGCGCTGGCTGCGGAAGCCCGGGGGGCCAGGTACGAAAACGTGCGGCCCGCCGGTCGTGGCAACCCCCCAGCAGGTCGTGGAGGAACTGATGCGCCAGAGGGCGGGGCTACCGCCCCGCAAGCTTTATTTCCGACTCACCGGCTGCCACCACCACGAGGGCGTGACTCACGTCGCCTCGCGTACTCGGTCCCGCAGAACGAGCTGGCGCCAGTCACCAGGGGTCCGGCCGGCACGGCCAGCCTGACACTTTTCAATGCGGCCGTGGCGCCCGAGTCGGTGGCCGGCATCTGGGAGACCCAGCTCACTGACACAGGGGCCCCGCAGCTGCTGCTTAGGCGCCAAAAGGACAAGCCGAATTTCCATACGACCGCTATGCAGGCGCTGCGCGCCTCCGCGGCCGGGGTCAAGCTGGAAGACGTCCTGGCCCTGCTGCAACCGGACGAGCAAAAGGCTGCCGGACCCACCACGACCACAACAATAAAATAAAACTTTTTTAAATTCTGTGAAATTTGGGCCAGGGGATGGGGTCCGTAGTATGCCAGGCCCACTGTTCAAGGCAAGGCAACCCCGCCCGCACGAGCAGAGTTGCATTCTGTGGCTCGTGAGCGGCCCTTTCGAGGCACGTGTCTATAATGTCGCGCGACCAGAACTCTCTGGCCGCCGCTTGTGCCACTAGACTGAAACGTGCCTCGGCCCTTCTTTTGACGCTTGGACGAGCAAGACTTACAGCTCATTTAATAAACTAGTAACAGTTTTTAAAAAAACGGGTGGGGGGGGAGCGGGCCCGGAACAGCCAAGAAAAGGGGACCTCCGAACCCGCCTCTGGATAAATTTCCAGCGCTGTACGCGCGGGCGTCGCTTTGCCCCCCCCCCCCTCTCCCCTCCCGACCGCTCTTTGTGCTGCTGCCCACCAATTATGTGCAAGCGTCCCGGCGCACGGGGGATGCGGAACAACAAATGAGGGTAGGGGCTGAAAAAGCCGCACCCGTGGCGGGGCCCGTCTTCTTTTGTTCCTTGGGTCTGGCTTCAACACAAGCTCGTGGTCTCTGGCGTTTCTGCTTGCCTGAAAGGTCCGGGCCGCCCGCGCGCGGCGGCGGCGTGCCCGCTGATTACTTGGGCCCACAGCTCGCGCAACTCCCGCAGTGCCTGCCGGTCGCCGCCCCTCGCGGCAATCGTGTACCACACTATAGCCAGACCAACGTGGCGGGGGTGGACGATGCCCCTCTCGCAGAAGAAGCCTACCATGTACTGGCAGTTCGAACAGCCTAGACCCGCGCCCCTGCGGTACACGGTTAGGGCCAGCCCCTGGTCCTGCTGCATGCCCAGCCAATTGCGAGCGCAGTAGGCAAAGGCGTACATAGAGTCCAAGCAGTCCACTGCGCTGGCGAGAGCGAGGAACGTGCGCGCGGCCCGCCTTGCGTCACGCACACAGCTAATGCCCGCAAGCAAATAGACAGCCAGATTGTAGGCCGAAGAGCTGCAGCCCTGGTGGGCGGCCAGGGCCCAGGCCGAGATGGCCAGCCCGTTGTGCTTTCGTCCGCCCAGGCCCAGGTTGTACATGTCCCCCAGCAGCCGAGCCGCGAGCCGCGAGCCCGAGCTGGCAGCCGACCACAGCGCGCGCCTGGCGTCGCGAAAATGTCCCGCGCGGTACAGAGCCAAACCAAAAGACTCGTCGTCGATCACCCCGAGCCCACGCTTGGCTGTTGGGGGCCGTAAGGTTTCATCGTCCAGGCTCTTAATCGTTCGTACTTCGGAGACCGAATACAGCGCGTACGAGGCCAGAGCGCTATCCACGACGGCTGAATAGAAGCGCCTCGAATGGCAGGACTCTCTGATGTTCATGGTGCGACGGGGATCGGGGGGGGGGGGGAAAGAGGGGGGGGCGAAGGCCGGCAGAAGATATTTACACACTCTCCGCAGCCTCTTTTTTTAATTACAGAAACCAGCCGCCTGTTTGTAGCAGAACAAGATCAGGCCCGCCCCCCGCTCGTCCGCCGCAGGTACGCTTTCCTGTGAGCGCTCAGTGCTTGACGGGTTGCAAAAGCTTTTTCACAGCATCCTTGATCGCAGCGGTAGGGCCTCACGCCGGTGTGCTGTGTCAGATGGCTTTCCCAGTTGACCTTCTGAGTAAATTTCCGGTGGCAGAAGGCGCACTCGTAGTCCTTGTGTGGGTCGTGGATTTTGAGATGCAAGCGCAGGCTGCCTTTGTGCCTCAGGAATTTGCCGCACACGTGGCACAACACCCCGCAGCCACAGGGCGCCGGCGCGTAGGTCGACGGCAGCACCTGCGGCGGCTGTGCTTCGGCAGTACTTTGGCACCCCGGCACCGCGCACCTGGGCTTCCACCCTTGGGCGTGCCTGAGCGAATGCGTTTCTAGGCCTCTCCTCCGTGCGAATCTGCGCGGGCAGAGCGAACAACTGAACGGCTTGGTGTGAGTGTTCAGGTGCGAACGCAGGTTGTTCTTATTGGTAACGGTGAATCCACACAACGGGCATTCAACCCCCGCTGGGCCACTGAGAGCTCTGCGGTGCCGGGCCATGTGTCTCTTGAAGTCCGTGTAAGACTTGTGCTGTGCAGGGCAGTGTGGGCAGGTCCAGAGGGTGGTCGTCGCGGCCATGTTCCACGGCGCGGGAAAAGGAGGAGGCCAGTGCGTGTGGTGTGAGGGGGGGGAAGTGCCCCAATAAAGAGAGGGAGGGAGGTTGGGATGGAAAGGGAGGGGGAGAGGGTTTTGTTTTGGTTTTCTGTCCGTGGGATGACAGAAAATAAACAAGGGGAGGTACAAAAGGGTGCGGGGGGGGGGGGGGCCGAGGATCTTGTGCGCGACGAACGGTTGGCACGCACTACGACGGAAGGTGGGGGGAGCAGGAAGTGGGGGGGCCAGGAAGTGGGGGGGGGCCTACCAAGCGGCGCGCAACAGGCAGATTAGAGAAAGCCAGCGAGACAGAAATACGCAGCAGAGCAGAGGAGAGGTGGGGGGGGGGCCTGCCGAACCCCCGTCCCTTTGTACCCCCCACGTACAGCAAGCAAAGTGGCTAGGCCCCCCCCTATATTTCTTTTTGGGAGCCCAAGGGCTGTCCGGAACACGAGACTCGGGAGAGCGGGGGGGGGGGGAGAGCGGGGTGGGGGGAGGTGTGGATAGGCTGGCGAGGGCGGGGGGGGGGGATCGAAAGCGGCAAAAGAGGCGTTCACTAGAAAAAGCATTTTTGACCCAAGAAAAAAGAAAGGCGGCGGCAGCCCTGGCGCTGGGCGGCGAGCGGCGCCGCTCCCTAAACAAGTTTTTGGTGTGTGGCGGGCCTGAACTCTTAGGAATACTCGCCCTTCCTGGGCTATGTTTGTGATTTTAATAAATTTCTGGACTGGGGCTCTCTCGGTTGCGAGCGCAATACTTTAAGGCCGGCAGCCGTTGTTGAATCCCAAACCTCTAGAACCCTGACTCGGCAGTCGCACGGCCGCAAAAGTGGCCAGCCCGGAAAGACCTGCTTGCGCGTTTCGATCGCGAATTCCCTGTTGGTAAAGGCCGCCCCGATCTTGAGAATACTGCCGTTAAGAACCCGGGCGCTCAGTGCGTTGTAGAGCACATTGCCGTGCGTGCCGATGAAGATGCAGGGCTCCTTCCCCCCTTTTTTTCGGTCAGGTTGCGGACGTGTTCACGCAGTTCTTGCAGACCCTTGGTGGGGCACTGTGAAATCAGCAGCTGGCCATTGTCGTCGTACGCCTGTTCCAGTGAGTTGAGTTCTCCTAGTTGTACAACCTCGGTCCAGCCTTGTTTGACACTTTGGTAAAACGAAGCCCGCTCCAGATGTTGCCGGGCCATGAGCTCTAGCGTGCAGTTGACTACTAGTACGACCTCCCGCAACGTGCTCAAGCCCGTGCCGGTGGGCAGGCCTCCCGACTTGCACCTAGTGATATCCCTCTTCTGGCGGCCGCACAGGCGTGGGTCCCAGAGATGCGTCTCCGCCAGCAACCAGCAGGGGCTGATCCTAAAGTTTTGTTCTTCGGCACTTTCATTCCAGAACATAAAAAGTGTCGTGAGGATAGAACGGGGCATCGGCGAACACAGGATGGAATCAAACTCCTTGCTCTCTGGCACGCAGTTCTGGGCCTGGTTTAAGCGGTCGCTGCCCGCCAGCTTTTCCCAATAGTTGAGAGGGGACAGCCAGGGGTGCTTGCATACCGACAAAGCATGATCCTTGAGATCAGCTCCGCAGTTGTTACCACAAGGGAAGTGTCGCTGGATAAACGCGCAGACGCGCAGTTCGCTGTCCGGCATGCGGTTCCCCGTGCTTTTACATTAAAAAGCACGGGGAGGCCTTCTCTTCCCGTTCCTGGGGCCTGTTTGCGAAATCCTACGGAAATGTCGCCCCCGCTGACCTTCTCGCCCATTTCCCCCCCCCACCCACCTTCCCCTTGTCACTGCCCCTTGTTCTGGCAATAGGCGGGGGGGGGGGGGAAAGGTGGGGGTGGGAGAGAGAGAGAGAGAGAGAGAGAGTTTTGGGGATCGATCCACACAGCCGACTAATATAGTTCGGCCCTTTTCCCCAGATCCTTTCTTTTCGTCGTCTCCCCCACAGGCAAACGCGAGGGCAAGCGCAGCCAGCAAGTGTCGGGAGAAAGGTGGGGCGCCACGGCGCGCGGATGGACGCGTCGGCGGAAACGATCTCTGCCCTCATCGCGCAACAACTAGCACGCGACGAAGGTTGGCGAGATTTGTGTGCAGGGGTTCAGCCCGTCGCGACTGTACAAGAGGCCGGCGCGCTGTCGCTGGCCTTTGTCGAAGAGGAATTCAAGCACAACCGTTGCGCCATTGAAAGCCTGCGTAATTTCGTGACGCACGTAGCGCCGGGCTGGTCAACAAGCTCTCCTTGCAGACGCGCCTGCGCTTTGTCGGGGCGGAGGAATTCGACAAGCTGTGCCAGAAACGGAACCAGGGCACCTGCCTGCGGGAGGCGCTGAGGGACTGGCTGCGGTCGGAGCACGTCGCGGCGGCAGCTATCTGCGTGCCCCGCCTAGTGCCCTTACAGGCGCGCGGGCGCGCCGGCACGGAGGACGCGGGGCCCGTGTACATCCTGAAGATGTCAACTGAATTCAAGGGCTTCGAGGACCCGCGCGGCAGCTATGGGGTGCTGTGCGAGACCGGCGGCAGCTGGTGCGCCGAGCTCAGGGCCGAAGTCCGTTGGGCCCTGCAGCGGCGGAATAGTTCCGGAGTGTACGAAGACGTAACGCACGAAGCGTGGCTGCCGCCCCCGCACGTCGTGACGTTGTTGACGCTGCCGTGGCCCCTGAACCTGCCCCCGCCCAGCGCGTTGCGGGCGGGGTGGCCGGCGATCAGGCGCTGGTTCACCCCCAGTGCCGACAGCCACTACTGGCGCAGTGAGCAGGGCCTAGAGGTGGGTTGCTGGGTCCCGTTCGTGCTGCTGAACGGGGTGACCTGGGCCATCGAGGGCCGCGAAGTGCCGCCGCTCGACCACCCGTTGCTGCGGCAGTGGGATAAACGCAACAACTCGCTGGCCGGGCGCGCGCCCGACACTACGTTTAGCCGCACCCTGCAGACGGGCCCCGGGGCCGTCGTGCGCGAGGTCTACAAGATCTCGGCGACCGCCAGCACACCGGGCGGGACGCGCCGCCGCGCCGTCGTGTGGCACACGGGTCGCGCGCAAGAGACCGAGACCAACGCGATCGCGGCGGGACAGGGCGTGGACAGCCCGCTAGCGCCGGCGCGCGCCGATGACGAGGGCGAAGACGGCGGCGGGGGCGCGCACTGTGCGCAGTACCACGTCGACAACATGCACAACCAGGAGGCGCTGATGGTCGGCGCCAAGCGCCAGCGCAAGCTGCACTTGTACCCGGGCCGTGCGGGCGGCCGCCGCGACCAGACACTGAGGAGTGCCTACGGCAACCGACAGAACGTGCCGCCCACCGACTTCGCCGACGCCTGGGCCACCAGGGCGGCGCGGCAGCGCGGGCCCGCCGTGACCGACGCCTGCCTGCCGCAGGCTCGCGTGCAAACGTTTGTGCGCGCGCAGACGCGTTCGGACTCGGCCCTGCCCGTGCTGACCGCCCGGGTCTTTGTGGGGCAGCCGTGCGACCTGCCCTTCGTACTGCTGTGGCGCGCGCTCGGCATCGGCTGCTGGGAAGAACTGCGCCAGCTAGTGACCCGCGGCGACGACGCGTGCGCCCAGGCCGTGTACCTAGACATCGTGCACCGTTCCTGGGCGCTCAACGAAGGAGTCGTCACGCGCGAGCAGGCGCTGTTCCGCCTGGGGCAGTTGTGGTGCCTGCGGACCAAGCAGTTTTTCGTCGAGCAGATGCAGGGGCAGGGGCTGTGGTGGCTGCGCAACAGGTTCCTGCTGCACATTTTCCCGGGCGCGCGCAGTGGCTGGCGGCGGCCGTGCGGCGGGCCTCGCGTTTGCCGGCGCGCTGCGCCGCGATCGTGGCAGACTACGCGCTCGACGACGACTGCAATCAACAGTTGCTGCGGTACGGGGACGCGCGCAAGGCCGAGCACCTGGCGGACGGCGCGCGGGCTCTCAGCCGCGCCGAGGCGGGGCTGCCGTCCGTGCTGTCGGTGGCCGAGGGGCAGCCGTCCGCGGGCCTGTCGGACCCGCTCGCCATGCAGAGCCGGGCCGTGCTGACGCTGGCGCAGCTTTACTCGCACAACCTGCAGCGCGCCTTCCAGCGCGTGCGCTCGTTCGCGCAGTCGCGCCTGACGTCGTGGGGCGGGCTGGCCGTGTGCGTCGACCCGTAGTTTTGCTTGACAGCGCGCAGATGTCGCGCGTGTTCCAGGAGTTCGCGTCACCGAGGGACCGGGCCGGCGCCAGCGACGCGCAGCCGCTGCAGCGCGTGCTGCAGCACTTGCGCGGCAACCTGGCCAAGAAGTACTCGCTCGCGCGCCGCGTGTGCCAGATGGTGCCGAACGGCCAGGGCATGACGTCCGACCAGCGGTTCGACGTCTCGCAGCTGAGTTTTCTGGACCCGAACGAGACCAGCAAGTCGGCCAAGTCGGGCTACGACAAGCGCCTGTCGTTGTTCACCACCATCACCCCCGAGCTGGACAGCGCGTGGGCCGCCGCGCTGGAGGACTGGGTCACCAACCGCTGCGACGTTGCGACGTCGCGGCTGTCGCTGGGCCCGTGGGTGGTCGAGTGTCACGGCCGCGTGCTGGGGTCCATCAGCGCCGCCGGCGCCGAACGAATGCTACGGGAATTGCGCGCGCTCAAGCGAGGGGCGCAGGGCGACGAAGTGGCGGACGCGGGCGGGCTGGCCCTGAGGCATCTGGGCCTGTTGCTGGACCGCGACGAGAAACGCCTGACGATCCACACGTACGCGGGCCGGCTGTCGGCGCCCGTGTTGCACGTCAATAAAGGTGTCGTGCCGCTGCCGGCCGACGTGCGCCGCATCTGGGCCGGCTGGCGGCTGCGAGAATTGCGCCTGCCGCACAATGGACGATCCAGCTACCTCGTGAGCAACCAGCTCCCGCCGGCAGCGGGTGACTGCCTGGCCGTGTGGCGCGCTCTGCGCGACGAGGGCTGCCTGGTGTGGCTCAGCATCCAGGAGTCGGCGGTGCAGGTAGGCTGCGAGAGCCTGAGCAAGTTCGCGGCCCGCGCGCCCGACTGTAACTTTGTGGACCTGTCGCCCGCCCGCCACCTGAGCTTTTCTTCGGCGCTGACGCTGTTCCACGAGCACGTGACGGGCCCGCGCCTCGTGTACACGGTCGGCATGCAGTCGCAGTCCGTCGGACAACGCCAGCCCGGGCGCTTGTTGTCCAGCTCGGCCAAGGAGCTGCTGCGCGGCGACCGGCCGCTGCTCGAGGCGCCCGTCGCGGCGTCTACGCTCGGGGTGCAGCCGCTGGGGCTCAACGTACCGGTGGCGTACCGGGCGTGGTCGCACAACCAGGACGACGGCACAGTGTGGAGCCAGGGCGCGGCCGACCGCGGCTTGTTTGCGTTCCTGGACAGCAGGGCGTACTACGACCGCATGCACCTCGCACAAAGGCCGGCCGCGCCGAGGCAGTACCGGCGATGGATGCCACCAGCGGCTGGAACGGAGTGCTGGCCCGCACGCGCGCCGCGCTCGCGGCCGACAGCCACAAGCTCGCCAAGGCCCGCGGCTGCCGCTCGCTGGAGGGCTACCTGCTGGGCAAACGCCGCGACGACGCGTGGACCGTGCCGCTCGGGCGCACGGTGCTGCCCGGGGACGTGCTGTTGCGCGCGCTGTCGTCGGCCGAGCCGGACGGCAGCGACGAGTCCTGCGTGCGGCGCACGGTGGCGCAGACCCGCGGGGTCGTGTCGCAGAACTGCCTGTCAATTTCCGATCAGGTGTGGCTGGACACGGACCCCGCGCAAACGCCGCGAGACTGCGGCAGCGCGCCTGTGTACGCGCGCATGGTGGTGACCCGCCTGCTGCCCTTCCAGTACGGCGACAAGATCACCAACTCGTCGGGCCAGAAATGCACGCTGTGCGTGTTCGTGCCCGACCACGCACTGCCCTACCTGCCGACCGGCGAGCGCCCGGCCGTGCTGCTCGGGCCCTCGCAGATGTTCCGCAAGACCATCAACGACTGCGTCACCACGCTGCAGACGAGGCTCATAGCCCAGTTCGGCCGGCAGCTGACGCACGAAACTACTGGCGGGCCCGCCAGCTACGTGTGGCCCTGGAACCAGGAGCTGCTGGCCTACACGCGGCTGTACGCCCTGCAACAACAGAAGTGCCGCCTCTGGCGCCCGGACTTCTGGTGGGTGCTGGAGGCGCACTGCTGCCCCATGGCCGCCAGGCTGTGGCGCAGCTGCCTGGAACACTGGCTCCGCCGGGCGTCCGCGCCGACGTCGGGGCCGGCCCTGGCGGCGCTCAGCAAGGTCCTGCGCCTGGCGCTGCAGGCCTACGACGTCGGCGCGGTGCCGGCGCGGGGCTGCGCCGAACGCAGCCAACCACACTTCCACGCGGGCGACGGCTCGTGCCGTGACGCCCTTTGCGTGAGCGGGCTCGCGCGCTGGGCCCACGCAGAGGAGAGCTGGCTCCTGGCGCAGGGCCGCCGCGCCAAGGTAATGCTAGGCCCGCCCGCGGGCGGGGCCCGCCGGGCGCTGGAGCTGGCCCTCGCGGGGAAGGCGTTAGACACGGGTTGGCGCTGGCTGCTGCTGCCCAACAGTGCCTGTGCGCCCGCCGCAGAACGCGCGGCTGCCGGCGCGGCCAGCAACCTCGAGGCCACGTGGGACAGCGCACAGACGTGCGCCGCACCGTCAGCAGACGACACGGCCACGCCGGGCCTGCTGCAGGAGCTGCACTTGCGTGCGTCGGCCAGGATGTACAGCCCCGCCAGCATGGACCTGGACCCGCCCGCCAACCCCACGCTGTTCGGCTTCCAGTACTACATGCGCCAGGACAAGACGAGCGAGGTGCAGTTCAAGGTCAGGCACCAGGGCCCGCTGGACCCGCTGACGCACCAGGGCACCAAGTCCGCGCGGGTGGACGGCGCGTCCAAGTTCGATTCCATGTGCCTGAACGCCGCGGTGCAGTCGGGGTCTACCGCGCTGCTGGAGCAGGTGCTGCAGAGCGCCGACTCGCGCCTCGACGTGGTCTGCCAGCGGTGCGGGCGGTTGGGGATAGACGGGGCCGACGGCGCGGCCGTGTGCCTCACTAGGTCCTGCTCCCGGGCCTTTGCGAGCGGCTCGCACCCGGGGCTCGTGCGCCTGCCCACGACGTTCGTACTGCTCAAGGCCCTGCAGACCCTGGACGCGTCGGGGCTCATGTACAAGATCCAAACGAACGCAAAGGAGGAAGAAAAGAAGTAAGCCAACGCAGGCAAAACCTTTTTTTAAAACACAGGGAAAGGAAAGGTCGTTCAAGGACAGAAAACAAGTACTAGTTGTATTTATGAAACAGCCCGGACACTTGCGCAGAGCGGTGAAGTCGGCTCGAGAAAGAGAGAAAAAAAACAATCTGTTTCAGCCCGGCAGACCAATGTTTTTTAAATTCCCTCTTTTTTTGGTACACCCTCCCCCAGACACTAGTGTCGACATGGCCGTATTTTGCGAAATATTGGGGAGGCAAGGATTTGGCCGCGTTTTGCGGCCCGTCACGAAAACTTTTTTTTGGGTGATTTTGGCAGTTGGACAAGTTGTAGAAAAAAATTAGGGAAGGATTGGCGGGCGGGGAAAAAAATTAGCAGATTGAAAATTTTTCCCCGCCCGCCAAGCTTTCCCCAAATATCTTTTTCTAAAACTTGTCCAACTGCCAAAATCACCCAAAGAATTTTTTGAGCTATCGTAGACCCGACACTAGTGTCGACAAAACGGTCAACGGCCGTGCTTTGCGGAAGTTGTGACTGCCAGAGATTTAGCCGCAATTCGCGGATCATCGCGAAAACTTTTTTTTGGGTGATTTTGGCAATTGGATAAGTTGTAGAAAAAAAATTAGGGAAGGATTGGCGGGCGGGGGAAAATTTTCAATCTGTTTATTTTTTCCCCGCCCGCCGATTTTCCCTCAGCTTTTTTTTTTGACTACCCAAACTCCGAAATTACCCAAAAAACATTTTTTGAGCTATTTTAGACCCGGCAAATTGTCGACAAAACGGCTAGCGGCAGTATTTAGCGGAATGTTTGGTTGCCAGTATCTTTGGTCGTATTATCGCGGAAACTTGTTTTTTGAGAGACGTGAATTTGCGGGTGGCTCTTTTTTGTTCTTCCTACTCTCTCTCCCTCCCTTCACCAAAAAAAACTTGTCTTAAATTTTTTTCAGCAGTAAACGAAAAAAATCCCTGGATAGACTTAAAGACGAAAAAGATGTCAAGAGAAGGAAGAGCGTATCATGTACACAACACAGGCTTCGTCCCCGCCATGGTCGTTCAGCGGCCACCTATGCCTCGCAGAGAAAAGTTTGCCTGCTGCAATGATCTTGCTGCCTGAGGGCAAATGGAAATGTTCACACTGTCAACCGAACAAACGTGCTATCTGACAAGAGTTGTAAATTATGCTACAGAGATTGACGCGTCGTTGTTGGACCTGTCTGACACAGTAAAGGGCGCGAAGGCTATTAAAAAATGGTACAGAGATTTGCAAGGCAGCCCAACGAACAGCTTGTATCATGCGTAGTGCCGGCTTTAGGCAGACAAGGCACAAGTTCCAGCAACAGACGAAACACACGTTCCAACAGTAGCACCGTGGAAACAGGAGGAACACAAGGAGAACCCAGCCCATTTTTTTTACCTTGCTTCACTACTACTTCCAGGGCCTCCAGCAAGAACTTACCTTTGTGGACCTGGGCGCGGGCGCGGGCGTCAGTGTAAATATGGCCGCCTTCGTCGGCTTCAAGGGCGTGTACGGGGTTGAAGCCGGGAACTTTGGCGAAAACACTAACAACTTGCGCCAAGAGTTCTGCCAAAAAAAGGTACTCCCGCCGCCACGCCGAAAGTCAAGTTTAATACGACAGGTGACAGAGGGACTTTGAATTCGATGAGCTATGGGACGATGAAGAAAATGCGAACGTAAGATCTGCGTTTATTTCTTTGCCCCTAGTTGGACCAAAAGGACAGGCATACGCTCTGGCAATAATTGCGGGAGACCCGCGCGTTCAGTTTGTGTTGCTCTTGGACTGGATCAAATCTTTCAAACGCGAAGGATTCTTTCCTGTTCAGTGGTCTGAACTGTTTACAGCTGATTGCCACCGGACTATCTATTCCACGGGCGGTAACGGTGAGTATCATTTACTGATCTTGCGCAGAAGAGGCGTGCCCGCGCCCGTCCCCTCGTTCTGATTAGCAAAACAAAACAGGTGTACAGGTCGCGGAGCTCATTAAAATCTCTTTTTTTTGGCATGCGGAAGCTAAAAAACAAAGCTTGTCAGTCCCGGCGCGGCTCATTCTTCCTACTGCTGCTCAGCCCAACAAGAAACTTTTTAATAACGCCAGAAAGAAACTTGGGAACCACGAGTGGGGCACAACGTGTCTCGTGCCTTAAACCACCCCCCGGTCAGAATGGATTTTCGCGCCCGGCCTCGTCAGATGTCTAGCCGCAGATGGCGAACAGAAAGGCGGGGCGTACCTCTGTTTGTGCGTAAATGTAGTGGCCCTCCGCACGGGTCTTTTACGAACTAGCTCCACAGTTGCCTTTTGTTGCAACAACTGTCTTCTGTCGGAGGGAACGCGCTGCAACCGTCTTTTGCTGCGCAGTCTGTGCGTGGCGGCCGGCAGGGACGTTGGTGGCGGGGCTGTGGCGCAACTCCGGAACTTGTGTTGCAACAGCTGCGCGCGGGTAGGTTCTCGGTGCGGGGCTTTGAAGCGAAACTTGTGCTGTAGCAGCTGTGCGCGGGTCGGTTCTCGGTGCGGGGCTTTGAAGCGAAACTTGCGCTGTAGCAGCTGTGCGCGGGTAGGTTCTGGGGGCCCGCGCTCCATGGGGTGTGTGAACAAAAAAAAGATGGGGGAACAGGGCCTGCACGGAAAGAAAAGCAAAAGACAGTGAGGAGGAGGGGAGGGGCCTGAGCTTCGCGCCTTCCCGACAACACACCCCGCCCCCAATTCGCCACCACCTTTTTTTATATGCCCCGGCCCCCTCCCCCCATTCTCTCTTCCGCCGTTAGGGGGCCGGCCCCCTCCCCCGAACGGCGGAGAGAAAAAAGGCCTCAAAAGTGCGGTAGCCCATGGAGCCCATGCCGCTTGACGTGGTGTGCCCCCCGGCCCGACCCATGACGCCTACGGCGGCCCTCCGGTTCTTGCGGCTGGCCGAGGCGCAGCTGTGCACGTGCATCGGGGGGCCCCCCGCGCCTCGCAGACGAACTGCGCTCTGTGCTGTTCCAGCACTACCGCTCACAGCACCAGCTGGGGCAGCCCCGCATTCAACTCAACATCGTCGCGGACCCGTCGCACGTGCCCGCCGTGCGCAGCAGCGGCTGGTGCCACGTGCTGTGCTGGGCACTGAGCGCGTCGTACATGGCCAAGCACGAGTGGCGCGGGCGCGCGCTACGAACGGTAGCGCCCGAACTCAAGGGCCCCTGTGACGACGTACGGGGCTGGGCGGCGTGCCTGGGCGTCCTGCTAGACAGGGGCCAGGGGCAGCCACAGACGACGCTGCCGGTCCCGTGGGCCGAGCTCGTGGCCGCCAGGTCCGAGTTCCAATCGATAATCTCAGTGCTGCGCAGCGGCAACTGTAGCTCCGGCGGCGCCGTGCTCGAGTGGTTCAGGCGCCACGTTATCAACCGCGTTTGGGCAGGCCTGCAGAGGTGCTTCTGGGCACAATGCTACGCGGCCTGGCTCACGCCCGAGCCGGCCGCGACCCTGGCCGAGCTCTCGCCCTCGCTCGAGATACTGACCAACTGGTACGTGTACCTGTCATTGTTCTACGCGCTGCTCGCGGCCGCGGCGCCGGTGCGCTGGGACACGCTGCTCGAGCCCACCACGCCCACGTCCGCGCGGGCCTTCCGCGAGCGTCTGTGGGGTGCCGTCACACCAAAGGTCTCGGAACGCGTCCGCGACAGGTTCATGGAGATCTGCTGCGCGCAGAACCTCACGGGCTGCGCCGAGGAAAACTACCGCACCATCTTTGGCCTACCGTCGGCCGCCGTCAAGCCGTCGGCCGTCATGCAAAAGCTGGCGACTGTCTACCGGCGCGAGTGTCTGCAGACGCTCGCGGCCCGCGCTGCCCCCGACCCCGGCGCGGTCTGGCGGCTGGGGCAGGCACACCAGCTCAGTTCGGATGACCCGCTCGACGAGCTGGACCTGGCCCTGCTCGAGGAGCGCCTCGTGCTCCTGCACGGCCAGAGCGCCAGCGACAGGGGCCTGGTCTTGCTGCCGCCCGTCGCGCTGCGCTGCACGCTCCCTGTACCGGCTGCGCACGAGTTCGGCGTCCTGCCTGACACGCTGCGGCCGCGGCCCGTGCTCATCAGCGCCTTTGGTGCCTGGCTGGGCTACGGGCCAGATGACGGCGTGGTGTTGTGCGGCTGCCTGCCCGAGGCTTACGCCTGGTGGTGCCTCACGCTGCAGCGTCGCTACCGCGGCCGTTTGCAGGACGGTACTATGTTCTTAAACACGGCGGTGCCTCTGCAGCCGTGGCTCGCCTCACTGGCCCGCCACTAGTAGCGGCCCTGCGACGGCCGCGTCGGAGGAGAAGGGAAAGTCCAAAGAGGGCCCTGTGCGAACGATTCAACCCCCCCCCCCTCCACACACCACCCCTTATTTCCCCCCCCCCCCCCCACACACACACACCTTATCCCCCCCCCTCCTCACCCAGTGTTTCTTCTCACCCCGGTGCGCCCCTTCCCCCCTTTCCCTCTCCTCCTCCCCCCCCCCAAAAAAAACCAAGATGAGACAAAAGAGGCTTTTGTTCCCCCCCTTTCCCCTCTCCCGTTCCCCTTTTTTGCCTGTGTTGGCCCCCCCCCGGTGCGCCTCCCCCGGAACCCCTTCCTATGTCGGAAGGGGGGGGGCCGGTAGCGAAGGGAATGTTGGGGGGCCGGTGAAGGGGGGCCATTCGCTCCACGCCTCTCCGCCCCCCCCCCCGGCCATCGCCCTCCCTCCCTCCCTCTCTCGTTGCCGGCCGAAAAATGGTGCCACGGCTCTTTGGGTACACATTTCCAACAAAAGGCGCACAATCAAGCACCCCCACCCTTTGCTTTCTTTCTGTTTACCCTTTCGCGCTGCCATGTCCGCGACCGAGAACAAGCACGACCGCGATGACGAGAACAAGGGCGCGAAGCCAAGCGCGACGACGGTGGAAATTGAGGAGCCAGCCAAGCCAGCCCGCGACAAGCGCGAGAAACAGAGACCCCTAGCGCGCAGGCACAGACGCCGCGAGTGCCCCGAGGTGGGCATGCTGTGGCCCTCGGAAGTCAAGATGCTGGCTAGACAGTGCAGGATCGGCCGGCTGGGCGGCAGGAAGTTGCGGCGCAGCGTGACGGACTCGCTCGACGACTTCGTGCGGGTCATGCACGAGCGCGTGGACCTGCACGGCGGGGAGAACTGCGGCCGCAAGACCGCCCGGGTCGAGGACGTGCTCAGGGCGTACAAGACGGGCTTCGGCCGCCGGCTGTACCTGGGCGTGGACGAGCCGCCCGCCAAGAAACGCCGCACTGTCAAGCGCGAGAAAGAAGAGGAAGAGGAACAGGAGGAGCGCGACCCCGCAACAGCAGCAGCAGCAGCATCGGACTGACAAAATTCAACAACACACGGGAATAGTAGCCGGCCAGGCAGCACAAGTAAACAATCTTTCTTTTAATTAAAACAAAAAAAAACTCCCTCCAAGAGACAAAGATTTCTGGCCATCACCAGATCAAGCACGGGCCGCTCAAAAAAAAGTGCTAGCTACAAGAGTGGAAAGTGTTTTTTTCTTTCTTGGCGTGGTTCAGCAGAAAGCTCTCCTTCGGATCCCTTTTGCTCCTGCAGCTTTTCCTCTCTTTGTCTCTGCTTGTTCTTTTTGTGCGCCGTCCATTCACTCAGTTCAACTCGCTTGCGTACTCCTTTTGGAACCAGCTTTCTCCAACGTAGGAACGCCGCGGCTTTGATATTGCCATATCTGCACGCAGCTCTTGCATCATTTGAATGAGCTCTTGTATAGTCATGCCGTTGCCCCCTCGACATGGCTCACCAAATGTTGATATTCTTCTTTTGTCGCGTCCGGGTCTTCCGGCCACTTGCACGGGTTCGAATCGCACTTCATCCAGGTGATCATGGCTATGAAGTATTTCGCGACCGCAAAGGAGTTGCCGATCACGGACAGGAGGCTGGAAGCAGCCCACATCATGGCATTCTGTATGGAGCATTCTCCGCCGTCATTGGCGTTGTCGGTCAGGACGCAGTTGTTGCAGATAGTAGTAGCGTTGGCGTCTCGGCCAGTTCTCAGCATTACCGACCACTCCATACCAGCCCTGCCCAAATTCGGGTTGCGGATGATCATGATCTCCTCCTTGTTGTTATGGATGTTGTTCATGACCATGAGCGACAGCGACAGCAGCAGCAGCGTCATGATGAAGCCGGCCATGTGGATCAGCAGGTGGTTTCTGTAGCCGTAGAACTTGATCACGTTTCTCAGCACTTGAGTTCTGGACTGAGAATACATATCTTTCCACACGGTCGAGAAAAAGAAAAAGGCCACGAACAGCGACGCCGCCGTGACGGCTATGCCCGTGATAATCAGGCCTCGGCTCGTTTTGAAGATTTGGGATTCGGTGCCAAACCCTTCGCCTACCGCATACGGCCTGTCATCGAACATGTGCCTTATGCTGAAAGAGGCAGAGGCCAGATGCAAGGACATACCACCGGCCGAGAAAAGCCACATAAAAACATAAAAACTCGCCGCATACTTATCCTCCTCTGTCTTCGGGGGCCGCTCTCGCTGCTGGCTTCAGAGGCCGGGGCTACTTTACTAGCAGGCATTGCTTTTTTCTTTCTTGAGCGCAAAGAAAACAAAAGGGCTGTACGTGTGAGCAGCCCTCCGGGTGTGTGTTGGTACCAGCGCCAAAGTTCGTTCGCACAATCTTGGTTATTAAAATACAGTCTTGAATAGAACGTGCAAATCTTGCCCAAAAACTTTTTAAAAAGTTACAAGGAAAAAGAAACTACTCTCTATTCCCCCCCCCCCCGAGGTTGGCAAAACTCACACTTTTTTTCCCCCCCTTTTTTTTGTCGCTTTTGATGATGTTTTTCTTTTTTTTTCGGGGATAGGGACGTGCGGGAGAGAAAAAGGGGGGGGGGAACGGCGGGGGGACACGGGCTTTTGGTGAGTACAAAAAGGCGGCTACAACCACCATTCTCTCCCTCCCACTCTCAATTCCCTTTGTCCACGCTCGTATACGAAAAAAAGGGAAAGATTAAGCCGCTGGCACAGAGAGAGAGAGAGAGGAGGGGGAGGGCCAACTACGGTGCCAACAGTCTCTCCTTCCCTCCCCCCCCCCCCCTCCCAAGAAAGCAGAAGAAAACTAGCTTTCCCGTCCCCCTCCCCACTTTCTCTCCTCCCGGCGGCCCCGTGCAAATAGTACCTTCTCCTTCCGCTCTACCCCGCTTTGGGGGAGGGGCACGGGTTTCCTTTAATTCGTCTTTGGGCCAGCCCGCAGCCTGGCGCTGTGCAATCGTTTGTCAGGTCCTTTGCCCTCCCCCCTCAGGGCTTTTCTCGGCGGCGCCGCTGCCATCTGCTTGTCTTCTTGGATAATGTAGGACCACCGAAGTTCGGACCCCGCCCTGAAGACGGGGTTCTGCCCCGTGCCGCAGGTCAGGTACGGCCGGCGGAGGCCCGGACGTTTGTACGCGGGCTTCTTGAGGACCAGCAAAGGCTGCTGGTCGCCGCTGTTGACCAGCTGTGCGGAGCCCTGGTACCGTAGCGCGGGCGGTAGTTCGAACACGATGGAGTTTGGCGCGCGGAGAAAACGCTGCCACGTGCCATCGTACAGCGCCAGGCGTTTCAGGATCTGGGCCTGGTGCCACTTGTACAGCTCGAGCAAGCCGAAGCCGTCGATGCAGACCGCCTCCCAAGACAAAAAGTGCGTGGCGCGCGAACGTTGCGGTGCAATCGCAAGCTTTGGGTGCGTGATGACGCTCCCGTCGAAGAAAATGCCGCCTCCTACATTGTCGGGGTTTATTTCCGTGGTAGTAAACGCGCCGAAGTTGTCGCCACCGTCGTCGACGGCAACGGCGAACACAGTGTGCCCGAGGGTGCCCAGCGCGGTGCCCTTGAGGTTGGGGTCGTCCGCACGCGGCCACCCGTAGGGCTCCTGGAGGCAGGCCGCGCACGCGGGCGCCGGTCTCCAGAGACGCACTCCGTCGGGGGCAGTGTGCAGGTCACCGGCAGCCCAGGCGCAGCGACAGATTACGCACAGCTTTGGAGGATTCGCCATCACTGCCCGAGGTTCTCGTCGGCTAGCTTCGAGTTTTTCCTGACCCCCAAAAAAGACAAAGGCTATCTTCTGGCTTCTGGCAGTGCAAGAAACAAATGTAGCAAAAAAAACGAATTAGCATCGTCGTCTATAAAAAAAAGGCAGACGCTAGACCGCCTCTCCAAGGACAGACGTTTACACAAAGAAATTGAATGCAGCTTGCAAGGAATCACACATTTCATATACACAGAAAAAGAACAAGCCACCGATACACACACACACTGTGCAAACAAACAAGCACATACAAAACACAAAAAAGCAATACCCGTACAAAACAAGCAACACACGATACACACACACCAAAATTAGTCACAAAAAGGCATACACACACGCAGATATTGACACATACACAAACAAAAAAAACTCTCGAGCATAAACACACACCAAATTAGCACATACACACGACATACACACACACGCACGATATGACACACACACAAAACAAAAAAAAACTCTCGAGGCATAAACACACACATCATACACACACGATACACACACGCACGATACACACACGACGATACACACACACACAAGCATCGCTTGCAAAAACAAGCCACCGATACACACACATACCAAGATTACTCGAAATGGTACACGCGCAGGTATTACACACTGACATCATCATAGATACACACACGAAGCCTGTCTTCGCAAAATCGCAACATCTAACAGTGACATACATACAAACACACGACGATACACACACAAAACACACGACGATACACACACACGACGATACACACACAAAACACACGACGATACACACAAAGCACACGACGATACACACACAAAACACACGACGATACACACAAAGCACACAAACACACACATATATTCGCGCAAAACCACAGCCGTGTATTAGCACTGACCATCTCCTCACTTCAAGTCCGTCACCAACCCCTCTCCACCCCACCCAGCCCCACCTTTTACCAGTCTTGCGACTTACAGCCCATTGTGCAGTATTGTGCACTCCCTTCACATATTCGTGCGAGATTGTTAGCCAACACTTTTTTCTTGGCCCCCCCCCTCTTCATGAACTTTTCGAGCACCCAGACGAATTACGCAGTGTGTCACTTTCTTTTTTCCTTTAGGCCCTTGATTTCTTTCATGTGCTGTCTGAATTTGCGAGTGAGTGTGTATGTCTTTCTTACCGGCGTCTGCTTGTTTCAGACGAGAATGAGCCGACGTGCTCTTTGTTTCTTTCATCCTCTTTGGTAGGCAGCACGGTCTTTCTTACAGATGAGGCAAGAAGACCAGGAAATCCCAACCTGGCTGCAGGGGGTCCGGCGTAGAGTTAATCAAAAGGGGTTGTTGTCTTGTACTAGCAGCTCTGCGAGCCCATCTGTTATTTTTACTCGTACTAAGACTTTTTGATATTTACTTCTAATTTGAGTCTTTTGGCTAGGGGTACGATTTGCTCGCCACACCTGCGGCAAGGATGCGTAGCGCCGCCCTTTTGTGCCAGCAGTAGGGCCGTGAATCGTTCGCGATCTTTTGTATCATATTCGCTTAACAGCAAAGAGACCAAGTCTTTTAGTTGTTCTCCTTTTTGCTTTGCTTCTTTTTGTTCTAACTCTCGGCAGAGTTGGAAGATTGGGTGGAGCTTAGTAAGAAAGCCAGACGTAGTAAAGGTCTTGCCAAACGTGTCTTGTATCGCGTGTTTCATTTCCTGGTCTATCGTTTCATACTGTATCGCCCGATGCTCTCGATCTAGTCGGTAGATCTTTCGCTCAAGCTCTGCAATCTGTGCCTGAAGTTGTCCAATCTCCTCTTCGTGCGTCTCGAGATAATCAGAGGCGCCTTCGCACATTGAACCGATTGTCGCTGTACCCATCCTGCTTCGGCTTGTCCACAATTTGTAATCGTTATCCCAAAAGCTGCGCACGGCAGCTATGACTTCTTTACTGTCTGCAGCTCTCAGTAGGTCGGGGAAGACGTCGTCGGCTGCTTCGTCCATTCTTGCCCAGAATACACTGCCTTTCTTTTAAAAAAAAAGTCTTTAAAATTTCTTGTACCAGTGCTTCTTTAGCAACAAAGGCGATTCTTCGTTCGTTTGCTTTTCAGAGGCGTACTGCGACAAAAGCGAGGGAATGATGGGGAGGAGAAAGCCATTCTCCTTGGCCCCCCACCCGCAACCTCTCGATTCGCTCTGCTTCTTTTCTTTTTTCCATCCCCTTTCCCCCTGGCAGAGACGAAAAGTTGGGCTGGCCACAGCGAGAGGTACTGCGGGGGGCAAGCACGCCGGGTAAAAGGATCCATCCCTCCCCCCTTTCCTCCCCGTTTCTCTCCCTCTCCTCCTCTGGCACTCTCACACTCCCCCCAACGGGGGGGGGGTATTTAGGCCCGCGACAGGATTTCCTGCAGTTCTTGGTTGATTAGCTCGACCAGCCCCGCCCGGCGGAGCCAGCCCAGGTAGTCGTCGACGGACTGGCCGGGGGGCTCCGGCGGCACGCTCACCGCGGGCAGCACCCAGCCGCACCGCGTGAGCGCAAAGCGCGAAAGCCTGGCGTAGTTCTGGCGGGCACGCTCCACCCAGCCCGGCGCTAACCGCGCGAGCTGTGCGTCGTTGTGCAGCCACTCACGATAAGCCACCACGCTGGGACTACGCTCGCACGGTGACACCTGTAACAAGAGCTCCTTGGACGGCGGCAGGGGCCGCGCCGTCTCGCACAGGCGGAGCAGCGTCTGGTAGTCCGACTCGCACGTGTCCTCCAGCGTGCGCCGAGAACTTGATCTCTCTCCTGCCAGCACGATCCACCTGAGCTGCACCCGGTCGTACGCGCGGATGGTGTCGTGCCAGAGTTGCTGGAACCGCTGTTGCTCCCGCCCACGCCGCGCCTCGCCGTAGATGATTCCCAGCACGCACAGCGCGCGCACTAGCATCTGCCTTTGCTCCAGCGACCTCTGCAGCAGCCGGCCGCCGGTCTCCTCCCAGTCCGGCGGTTGGCTGGCCCCGTCGGGCGCCGCCTGCCGTTCCGGCCGCGCGTAGGCCCTCGCGGCCGCCGCCGCCGCCAGCGTTTGCAGACAAGAGACAGACGGGTCACCGAGCGCGTGCGCGGCGGCGGCCAGGCGCCGGTACTCGTCCAGCACGCGGAGGTTTCGCTCCCGGCAGAAATCCGACATGGCCTTGTCATACCGCTGAGGCAGTTCGGGGCGGGCACACCAGAGCTTTTCGTCACTGTCGTTGGCCTTCAGCAGCGCGGTGACGTCCGGCACCAGCTGGAAGAGAAGCTGCCTCAGCAGTACCGACGTCACCAGCCCGCCGCGGGAGTCTCCCTGCGGCTGGTCCCAGCGCGGCGTGCCGGCGACGCCGGCCTCGTCGCCCAGGCTCTGTAGCACTTCGTGCAGGCTGTCCCCCTCCCGCTCACAAAACCTAGCGAGTGCCGGCCTCATGTCTTCCAACGCGTGGAGAGAGCCCCGGCACCGCACGGGCGCCGCCTCCCCCGCGCTGCTTTGCAAGAGCAGGCTCTCTACGCCCGCCCAGGCCGAGTGCGCTGTTGTTGACAGGCACAGCACGTGCAGCGCGTGGGAGCGGGGGCAGCCCGCCGGCGCAACCGAGCCGGTCCAGAGGTCCTCGGCGCTGCAGGCTTGGCTCAAGTACAGTTCCTGCAGGCCCGCCGCGCGCCCGAGCACCGCGGCGGAACGCAGGCACTCCTCGCGGCAGCTGTACAGCTGCCGCAAAGATTGCGCCTCCGCCCAACGCAAGACGTCTGCCGACTGTGGCAGCCGCAGCGCCGGCAGCGACCGCGGCACCAGTTCCCCCAGGCCCTGCAGGAACGTTCGCGCCGCCTTCCACAGCATGGCGTCGTCCCGGAGCGGGCCCGCATTGTCTGCGGCGAGGTGCTGCGTCAAGCCCAGCCAGTGTAGCTTGCGCCCCCACACCGAGCAGCAACCGGCCCTAGTGAGGTTCTCGGCCAGCTTCGGCAGGGTCCACCGGGCGCGTTGCAGCCACGAGCCTTCGCCGAGACATTTGAGTACCCTGCACAGTTGCTGGTACTGCCGCAGCCAGCGCTCAGTGCCGCGGCAGGGCACCGCCTCCAGCACCGCCTGTGCTACGGATGGCAGTGGCATGGCCAGCAGCACCGCGGGCCGCCCGGGGAACACGTGCACGGCCAGGTCGCGCAGGCACTCCAACGCCCTGATCCTGCCGACCGGGCAGAAGCAGTCGGTCGCGTGGTCGGGGCAGCAGAAAACAGAACCGCTGAATCTGGCTAGCAGGTCCAGGCGCTGTGCCTGATCCAGCCCTGGGTTGAGCTTTTGGTGCGACCGTTCCAGGGCCTCGCTGGTTGCCTGTGCCCTTGCGCTGGCAGCGCACAGCTCCGCGTAGCCCGCCTCGTTCATTGTTTTCTTGGCCTTCCCTTCCAATCCACCGCCTCCCCCACTCCCTTCTCCCTTCCGCGTTCCACCCCGCGTTTTCTTTTGGGGGGGGGCTGCCTACTTTTTGTTAAAAGTTTTTGCGAGGTGCAAGCCGGGGGGAGATTTGTTGCGCATGGTTGGTCCCCCCCCCCGCCTCCCCGTTTTTCCGTTCCGTCAGCAGTGGTGTTCCGTCAGTGCGGTCAAAGAAAATGAACTTTTTTTAATAAGGCCCCCCAGGGGGGTCGCGGTCCGTTTTTTTCCGCCGGCGGGAAAAAAAACCAAACCAAAGGGAAATGCGTCGAGGGAAAAGCCGGCGAAAGGGAAAAAAGAGGGAGAGAGGGGCGCGAAAGGCGGGGGGGGGGGGGTTTTGAAAGTCTATTCAACGGTCTCAAACAATTGTTGCCTTTCGAAATCTGTTCGTGACGTCGTCTTCTTCTTCGTAGCTCGGCCCGTGAGGGCCGGCGGACCTTGGCCAAGGCGCCACGTTGTTAGGTACACCACCCACTGACCCCGTTGTGCGCCGGGCCTCTCTCTGCAAGCGCAGGGCCCCTCTCATAAGCTCTTCCATCTCTTCAAATGTGTCCCGGTGATTTTCGGACCACCCAAGCACGTACTGTTCGATCGCGCGGCCGACTTCATCGCATTTCTGGAAGGTACATCTTTGTTGACTCGTGACTTACATAACGATTCATTCAATAAAATATGTATTGGTGTTCAGCCTGAATGCCATGCACAAGGCTTTCAGCCTGCTTAAAAATGCCTGCTTCCCTTAGGAAGTGGGAGAGTAATTAGTCATAGCGGCCCTTAATATTAATACTAATTACTACTCATATTGCTGTTGACATTCAAGACAACAAAAAAAATTGATTTTTCTGTTTTGGTTGGAATTTAAGTTTTGGTTGGAATTTTGATTTTGGGTGAAAATTTGAATTTTTCAAATTAACTGCTATATTGCTGTTGACATTCAAGACAACAACAAAAATTAGTTTTTCATTTTTGTGTCAGATTTTCATTTTTGTGACAAAAATTCAAATTTTCAAATTTAACTGTAACATTTCGCGAAAATTTACGATATTTTGCGGACGAATATAGCAGTTAATTTGAAAAATTCAAATTTTCACCCAAAATCAAAATTCCAACCAAAACTGAAATTCCAACCAAAACAGAAAAATCAATTTTTTTTGTTGTCTTGAATGTCAACAGCAATATTCGTCCGCAAAATATGATCGTAAATTTTCGCGAAATGTTACCGTTAAATTTGAAAATTTGAATTTTTGTCACAAAAATGAAAAACTGTCACAAAAATGAAAATCTGACACAAAAACTCAAAAATAATTTTTTTTGTTGTCTTGAATGTCAACAGCAATATTGTGACATTTCTGCGGGTACTGGTGGCTACCTTTTTAGGTATTACCTATATAAGTCATATCATTACCACTGAGTACGAACGTTACTAGGCTGTCCTTTTTTGATTTTCTGTGGCGGGATCTGTAATGCCCCCAACGATAGCTCAATAAAAAGTCGTTAATCACGTGACAACCAAACACAGTCCTCAATAATGAGAATGATGTTTCGTGTATTAGCTCAGTGAAGCCGAAAAAGGAAAACGCCAACAGACCAGAAATAAATGGCGTCAGGTCCAATCCGGACAAATAATATTGAAAAACAGGCTGCCGGCTGCACATGTCACTAGGAAAAGGATACTTTTTATCTTCTATCCGGGGGGTGATGCTGTAATGCCCCCAACGATAGCTCGTAAAAAGTCGGTAATACAACCAAACACAGTCCTCAAGAATGAGAATGATGTCTCTGAGTCGTTGTATTAGCTCAGTGAAGCCAAAAAGGAAAACGGCAACAGACCAGGAATAAAATGGCATCAGGTCCAATCCGGACAAATAATACTGAAAACAAGCTGGTGCACCTGTCACCAGGAAAATGTACTTTTTACCGGCTATCCGGGGGGTGATGCCTACAGTACCCCCTCCCGATTTTATGACGGAAATAGCATTTTTGTCATACACCTTCAGATTTCTTTCTGCAAATAGTATGCGCTATGGAGTCATGCCACACAGCGCATCGACCACGGATAGACGCTAAAAGACGATAAATATATCCTCATACTGCACGTCAAAGCGGATTCTCCAGCCATTCTTGTAGATTTTTGAATTCCTTCCCCTCAATCTCTTTTTTTTTTTTTTTTTTCTCGGCAGTATGTCAAGAACAAACGTACTATTAATCAAAAAATACAAGCAACGTGGTGCTGTAGTACGATTCCCCCTTTGATCTCCTTCTTCTTCTTATCATTATCATTATTATTATCATTATTATTATTATTATTCACAGGGAGATCGTAAGTACATTGTCTTTTTTTATGACATACCCTTGTATAAGGCTGATATCCTATGATATGGTATTAGGGGGCCAGTCCTAATAGCTATATCCGAAGTCGAGGTGTATGTACCCGACCCTGCGATATACCGACACAAGTAGAGATTGACAGTGATCAGGTACGACAGTATATAATCTATCGTAAAAAATAATTTAATGAAAGTTTCAGAGAACATTTCATTTTCGATAACATCATCCCAGGACTTGGAAAGGGTCATACCCGGGAACACCATCGCTCAATACACTAGCGATCCCCGTATACGGTGTAGTATCATCGTCGATCGACCTTTCGCACTCGTATGTTGCGATCGAATGCCAAGTTATATCACTGAGTCTTTTTAATATTCATATTGATAACTGATGATGCGTGGTCAAATCATGATACGCCGTGGGCAATCAACCAGTTTGTTTGAGACGCATAAAGAAAAATAATTTCTCTGTCACTGCCTTCGTCGTCTGGCGCGGATTTCTTTGCCTGGTGGAGGACCACCAACAAAAGTCAGATCGAACTTTGACTGTTCGAGAATGTCCCAGATCTTATTAGGGATTCCGCCCAACGATAATTCAAAAGGGACATCAAGCACTCCTCTTGGCAGTGTCTGAATGGTCCACGCAGTGTAATCCTTGTCTCTGGGAGTAATTGTATCATCCCGTGTCTCGAGACTTTTTGCGTCTTTATATACTGGCAGATAATCCGCATGAAGAGGAAATTCGCCGATCAGGCCAAAATTTGCCTTCAGCGGTGTTTTGTTTATCTTGCACGGGATGCATGCATCCACCGCCTGATTTATCTCCTCTTTCATCTTCTTCCACCAGAATCGCCTCGCTACGAACATGTGAGTTCGTTGTCGACCCGGATGCGCCAAAAGTGGGCAATTGTGGGCTGCGACAAATATAAATCTTCTCAGACTCTCTGGTACCCAAAGGTCCATTTGTCCGGCTGTGACGCATAGCGACCGGGAAGGCCCTTGTACCACAGTAGACCATCTCTCCATCCCATCTCCTTCATCTGATCTTTGATCGCTTTCGTCATCTTCAGCTCATCCGGGTTCTGATATACCTGTATGAGTTCCTTAAACTCCGGACCTTGAGCCTGTTGTTGCCTCCATGCGGTAGGCGAGGCTATATGGATAGTACCATCTTCTAGCCGTATCCCGATTCTTTCCGGGTCATCGTCTAGGTCACTTCTCCGCTCTTGAGGAGGCTCCGCATAAACATCCTGCGTCTCCTCTTCCTCTCTTATGTTCGCCTTCGCATTCTCATATACCTCATAGGACCACTCAGCGTCCTCCTGGGTATGTAGCTCACAACATATCCCGTGATCCGGGCCTTGTGGACTGTACCGTAGACCTGTGCGGTCATATCGGACTCCACTCGCCATCTCCATCGCCTCAATGTGGCTGACCTCATACACCTTGTCAGTGGACAAGTCTTCCATCTCCACCGTGGACACCAACGCCGATACTTCTGAGTTAAACTCTAGCCTAGAGAGGCTATCAGCGACCACATTTCGCTTTCCCGGTAGATGGACCATTGTAAAATCGAAACAAGACAAGAACGCTTGCCACCGCGCCAGCCGTCCAGTCTGTTCATGATTCATCAACCATAACAGGTTATGATGATCAGTTCTGACAGTAAATTGAGGTCCTTCCCAGAAATAATCTCTGAGCCTCTTGAGGGCCCACACCACCGCTAACGCCTCTCTTTGCCTTGTGCAATAGTTTCTCTCCGCTGCACACAACTTCCTACTAATAAACATGATTGGGCATAATTTCTTCTCCTCATCCTCTTGTTGTAATACAGCCCCAATCGCAAACTTAGATGCGTCTGTATCGACTACGAATTGTTTCGTAAAGTCGGGCATCGTTAACACCAGTCCTCCGTCTTTCGGGTCTTTATAAATAAGATCTTTGAGCGCATGAAACGCTTGCAAAGCCTCTTCGCCCCACTTCTCAAAGTCTCCAAAATCTATCATTTTCTCCAACTTAGCCCATGTTGCACCCCAATCGGGTATAAACTGGCTATAGTATTGCGCCATCGCAAGGAATGAGTGCAATTCAGTGCGGTTCTTTGGTATCGGTCGATTCATAATCTCCTCCCTCTTCTCTTTGGATATCGAGACTCGATTATGGGAGATCTCGTACCCTAAGTATGTCACACTCGTCTTGGCAAGTTGACACTTCTTTAGATTGCACTTCAGGCCAAAAGCTCCGATGCGCCTGAATATATCGGACAAATGATCGATATGCTCCTCCATTATGTTAGAGTATACGATAATGTCATCGATATAGCAAAATGCATATTCTCCCGCTTTCTGTCCCCGCCTTCTCATAAATCCTCCGTCTGTCAGATCATCGTACTGACTGCTCAACATCTTCTGCATCGCCTTCTGGAAAAGTCCTGGGGCTTGCTTGAGGCCCATCGGAAGCACTTTCCATTGGTATATCTCCATACCCACCACAAACGCCGTCAGCCATCTGGACTTTTCCTCCAGTGGTATCTGCCAGAAGCCATTCTTAAGGTCAATGACCGAATAGAATTTTGCATTCCGCAGTACTCTCCTTCCTTCTTCTAATGTCGGGAGAGGATTTCTCTCTTCCTCCAGCACCTTGCTAACACGAGCATCGTTAACTGTCAGGCGCCATTCTCCTCCTGGCTTCGGCACTATTCTCGGTTGTGAGACTATTGGAGATGTTGATCTCTCAATAAAGTCCTCATTGAGCAGCTGTCTTGCTAGCTCCTCCGCTATCTTCGCCTCATGTATACTCAAATTCGCCCTTCGTGGTGCCGGTGACGGCTCCGCACCCGGTATTTTGTAAATAACCGCAGTGAAATCTTCAGGCTTGACACCACCTGCATGTGGAGGGTCAAAGATTTCCTTGTTCGCCTCTAATTTGGCTTTTAAAAGCTCCTTCTCCTTCTCCGTGCCTACTCCTTCTTCCAATATTTTCCGTGCCGCCGCTTGAAAATCTTCATCAGACATCTGCTTATGCTGCTTGAGGGGTTCTCTGTCCTCCTCCAAGCCTAAGTCCTCTTCCGAGACATCATCTAGGCCCGTCTTTTCATACGTGACCGTGTCCGGCTCATCATCTTTGCCGAGCTCCACCAGCATGTCAATGAGTCTCGCGTATTGCAAAGGAGCTTTACGGGTGTAAAAACCATCAAAGCATGTGAATGCTTGCGGTATCAATTTCAACTTGTCGAGGTCTCTGAGCTTCCGCTTGTATGCACTGCTCTGCTCACGAGTTCCCATACGACAAGCCACCACTAGCTGTTGCTTGCGAGAGGGTACCGGTATAGGATGATCAATAAGCCGGTCCCTTATTTCCTGCGCCCATATCGCCTTCTCATTATATGGCAGGATAATAGTATACGGCTTATTATTTTCGAATAAAGTCCGTAAGCATTTCTTCACTTCAGTTAGTGAAGGCGGCCACGTGGGCTCGTCACCCCAGAAATCAGTAATAAAACTTTTGATAGTTTCTGGTGGAGTATCCGGGATTCGCTCCGTTCTCCTTGGTACAAACGCCTCCCTTTTTTGTTCTCCTACTTTCGCATGGAAACAGTATCCGTTAGTAATATGGACATCTGTTCCTACTCCTTCCGCAAATCTCGCCAACGACGGGCTTCTTTGTGCGACACATATAATCTCCTCCTTTCGCTTCTCGATTAAGTCATCAATAGACTTTTTGTCCCAATGGCATGTCGGAACTGTGACAGTGCACACTTGGGATTCCCAATTGTCGGTCCAGGACAGCTCATCCGGTCTTACGACATGGGGGTGAACGTATATCTCAAGTGCCTCATGTGCGATGGCCATCTTTTTGTAATCCGTCGCTAGACTCAGCTCATAAGCCTCATAAGAGTCAGTAGCGTTGAAGGGATCAATATCGTTCTTTTCTCCTCTTTTTACTCCATATATCACTCGCCGTGCGGCGCAATCAATCACAGCCCCCATCGTAGCCAAATTGGTCATACAATAGTAATATTGACCCGTGGTAACCGGGGACGACATAAAGGTCCATGCGGTATACTCGTGCGGATTTTAATTTAAAGGTCAGTGTGATGATTCCCGTGATGACCGTCCGGCTACCCACTCCCTTCAGAGTGCCAGTCGAATTTTTCATATTTCCGTCCACCCAGTCCCGGTATCGATTAAAAAACTTCCGGCCGACAATATTAGTATTCGCCATCGTATCATTACCAACTTTTAATATTGTCTTCAATGTTTCACAATAAAGTTCCGTATAACACAGAGCATCGGGCCTGTGTATATTGGTTGCGAGAACAAGAACTTTACGTTCCAAATTTTGGAGTGTTGTCTCTAAGTTTTTCAACTCCTCCTTCTTCTCCTCCTGCTTCACCTCATTAACATTTTTATTATTCTGCGGTACTGGTGCGTTTACTATGTGAGCGACATTGTCTTGTGGTACTTGAGTACACACATTGTCTTTTTGCTCGCCACCCGCCGCGATCGTAGACATTGAGTCTGTTCGTGATTGTTTGCTTGGCCGAGGCGATACGTCTGCCATTGGCCTCCTCGCCTCCATCGCAAGTCTCGCCTTCCTATTTGCATCAGTTATCATTGGTAACCGTGATGTATGAACGGGTATGAGACTACCCTGGGGCTGCAGTCTCTGTGTACCCACATCTTTGTATTCAGATTGAGGAAGCGTTGGCCCAGTCTGCACAACAGCATTAGAAAGCACTGTGACTTTAGGGTTAAACTTCACAGTCTTCTCCTTCCTCTCTTCTTCCCCCTCCAGTCATTCCACCACCTCGAAACGATTACATTGAGTACTGTCCGGGTGGGATGACGTATCGGTCTCCGAGGCAGTGTTGTAGGCCTGAGCTCGACCGAAATTCGGGTTGGAGCTTGCCCATGAGCCTCCTCCTCCTCTTGGTGGGGGGGCTGGAGCTCGAACAGCTCTCCCTCCATAAGGGGTATATCCCCGACCTCCTCCTCTTCCTCTCTGAGGGGTTCCCTGCCACCTCGAGGCTCCTCTCCATGTTCTTCCTCCTCGTCCTCGTCCTCCTCCTCCTCCTCGTCCTCCTGCTCCTGCTCCTCCTCCTCGTCCTCTTTGAGAGGCCTTTAGGTTCTTTTGTCTCTCCCTTTCCTCCTTCTTCTCCTTCATCCTCTCCACATAGGCAATGATCGCCTGTCGTAACTCCTCATCATCACACATATTGGCATACCAACCTTCGTTCGCAGCGGCAATCTGAAGCATGTTCAAAAGGCCCGGTTCCTTGCCTTCCGTCCTGCTCAGAAAATTTGCACTTGCTGTTGGGTTCTGCCTATCATGATTGAAAGAGCAGTCTCTGTTCTCCATCTGTGCCTTACACTGCAAGCCCGCGAACCACCTCCAACATGCGGTCTTCAGGTCTGGCTCTCTCTGTCTCTTCCAACCGGCAACTCTGTTTGTGTACGTGGCTTGTGCGCCAACAGGTACACCGCCTGCCTGTGCCGTATGTGCCTCCGTGAGCGAGTCCATGTTTGAGCATGCACTCATCACTTCTTGAAACAGGGCTGACGGAGCAACGCTTTGAACCGTACTCTCGAACACGTGTGTCTCGAGGAAGTTCTTGGACTTCACTGAGCTAAACGTCGAGCATTGTTGTATGAGCTGAGTAAGCTTACTCGGGTTAACTGTGTGTAACGCCGAGAAGAAATAGAGGATGATCGACTTGCGGCCATAGAATAGCCCATAGGAGGAAACTACCTCCGTAAGGGTCGCCGCCAAGCCAACAGCACTCCTCAAACTCATCGCCACTGTCTCAAAGATTTCAAATCCTATGAGAGTACCAGTGCAGAGATGCTGGTATCCATGAGATTGAAAATATGAAATGAGTGTGGCCACCGCCAGTTCACACTGAGCGTCTAGGCCTGTTGCATTGTTTCTCTTAATCTCCTCCTTCTTTCTCAAAAACTTGTACTGTGTCAGATCGAATCCCTCCGAGACTAGAGATTGGTCAAAAACAGTAACAAGGGCCTCGTATTCCTGCGTTTCGTCGCAAGGAAAAGCCTTCATGCAGGCATTGATCTCTTTGAGCTTGCTCAAAAGCGAAGCATCAGAGTCTTTGTCTGAGCTCGTCTTGGCATATAGCATGAGACTTGCCACTCCTCCTTTCTTCCCCTTGAAGGCATTTATGATATTTTGTCTGTCCTTCTTCTCCGTGTTTGTGACCACCACCGTAGTTGAGCCCGGGGGTGCAGGGGCTGGTGGGGCAGGAGCTGGTGGGGTCAAATATGTCGGAGGGTGTGCCTTTGCACCACTCACTTTCGCTTTCATTCTTTCCAGTCTCATCGTCTTCTCGAATTCCGCCTTCTCTTTCGCCTTCTTCTTCTCAGATATCACCAGCTTTTGAGCATGAGTGATAAAGGCCACCAATTCAGAAGCAGATCTGAGAAAATTATATTTCTCCACATATTGGTCAACACCTGCTTTGTTGGCGACCGGTGGTGCGTTACTGAGTGATTTAAGGACAGAGTGATCCTTGGTAGGAATCCATCTCCTCCATGCCTCCTTATGCAGTAACGCACTCATCAACAGTCTGATCTTGGTCAGAACTCTGTCGGTCTTCTCTAACTCATCAATCACAGGATGAGTTTCTCCTGCTGCCTTAATGCTTTTTTCCATCTCTGCCTTCCCCTCCTCCAAGGCCTTCATTTCCATCGTAAAAAAATGAAATATGCCACTCGAGTTTTTCGAACCCACATTGGTCTTCATTTTTGTTACATCGACTGCCTCCTGACCAGTCGCGAGGAATCTGGCTATTGCTCTTGGGTGTGTGTACTGGAGGTAAACCTCACATCGTGGGCCGTATGAACGTTCCCAAATCAGGGTTTGAGTGTACACCCCAAA
The DNA here is from genome assembly GCA_019918135.1 of Paulinella micropora. Lineage (NCBI taxonomy): Eukaryota > Cercozoa > Imbricatea > Euglyphida > Paulinellidae > Paulinella > Paulinella micropora. The sequence continues at coordinate 136,882 of WBZZ01001493.1, forward strand.
GATAGCATCGAGTAATTCAAGGTGGGTGTGTGTGTCCCCAAACTTGATATGCTGTATCTTCTTTCTCTTTTCTGGATCAGAGACCAGTTTGCCGAGGAGCTGTGCTGTGTTTGATAATAGGATATAGACATCCTTTTTAGCACGACCTTTCTCTCTTCTTTGATCCTGAGGGATCCACACATAGGTATCCTTCTCTCCCCCCATCTTGTTATCAAACTCTTCTTTAGTGAGGTCATAGTGGTCTTGCACCCACTGTTGTTCCTCCACTGCGATCTCCTCTCCATCACTATGAATCAAGTCGATCATTTTTCGTCCTCCTCCTCCCGTGTAGGCAGGTGGTAAGGGATTACCATATGCTCCTCCTCCTCCCGTCTCTTCTTGTTCAAATCCTCCTTCATCTTCGTCTCCTCCATATATTCCTTCATCATCCCAGCCCTCTTCTACTCCTCCTCCTACTCCTTCATCTCCTCCTCCTCCTTCATTCAATCCTCTTCCTCCTCCTCCTCCTGCTTCTTCTTCTTCTCTTCTTTGTTCTGCCTCCGAGAATTCACTCACTTCGGCGGTCTCTGTCGACATGATGTCGTAGTAGTAATTAACAGGAGGACAGTGTCAGCTCCTA
>WBZZ01001493.1:147500-150000 GCA_019918135.1 Paulinella micropora
CGGTCTTCAGGTCTGGCTCTCTCTGTCTCTTCCAACCGGCAACTCTGTTTGTGTACGTGGCTTGTGCGCCAACAGGTACACCGCCTGCCTGTGCCGTATGTGCCTCCGTGAGCGAGTCCATGTTTGAGCATGCACTCATCACTTCTTGAAACAGTGCTGACGGAGCAACGCTTTGAACCGTATTTTCGAACACGTGTGTCTCGAGGAAGTTCTTGGACTTCACTGAGCTAAACGTCGAGCATTGTTGTATGAGCTGAGTAAGCTTACTCGGGTTAACTGTGTGTAACGCCGAGAAGAAATAGAGGATGATCGACTTGCGGCCATAGAATAGCCCATAGGAGGAAACTACCTCCGTAAGGGTCGCCGCCAAGCCAACAGCACTCCTCAAACTCATCGCCACTGTCTCAAAGATTTCAAATCCTATGAGAGTACCAGTGCAGAGATGCTGGTATCCATGAGATTGAAAATATGAAATGAGTGTGGCCACCGCCAGTTCACACTGAGCGTCTAGGCCTGTTGCATTGTTTCTCTTAATCTCCTCCTTCTTTCTCAAAAACTTGTACTGTGTCAGATCAAATCCCTCCGAGACTAGAGATTGGTCAAAAACAGTAACAAGGGCCTCGTATTCCTGCGTTTCGTCGCAAGGAAAAGCCTTCATGCAGGCATTGATCTCTTTGAGCTTGCTCAAAAGCGAAGCATCAGAGTCTTTGTCTGAGCTCGTCTTGGCATATAGCATGAGACTTGCCACTCCTCCTTTCTTCCCCTTGAAGGCATTTATGATATTTTGTCTGTCCTTCTTCTCCGTGTTTGTGACCACCACCGTAGTTGAGCCCGGGGTGCAGGGGCTGGTGGGGCAGGAGCTGGTGGGGTCAAATATGTCGGAGGGTGTGCCTTTGCACCACTCACTTTTGCTTTCATTCTTTCCAGTCTCATCGTCTTCTCGAACTCCGCCTTCTCTTTCGCCTTCTTCTTCTCAGATATCACCAGCTTTTGAGCATGAGTGATAAAGGCCACCAATTCAGAAGCAGATCTGAGAAAATTATATTTCTCCACATATTGGTCAACACCTGCTTTGTTGGCGACCGGTGGTGCGTTACTAAGTGATTTAAGGACAGAGTGATCCTTGGTAGGAATCCATCTCTTCCATGCCTCCTTATGCAGTAACGCACCCATCAACAGTCTGATCTTGGTCAGAACTCTGTCGGTCTTCTCTAACTCATCAATCACAGGATGAGTTTCTCCTGCTGCCTTAATGCTTTTTTCCATCTCTGCCTTCCCCTCCTCCAAGGCCTTCATTTCCATCGTAAAAAAATGAAATATGCCACTCGAGTTTTTCGAACCCAGATTGGTCTTCATTTTTGTTACATCGACTGCCTCCTGACCAGTCGCGAGGAATCTGGCTATTGCTCTTGGGTTTGTGTACTGGAGGTAACCCTCACATCGTGGGCCGTATGAACGTTCCCAAATCAGGGTTTGAGTGTACACCCCAAAGATAGCATCGAGTAATTCAAGGTGGGTGTGTGTGTCCCCAAACTTGATATGCTGTATCTTCTTTCTCTTTCTGGATCAGAGACCAGTTTGCCGAGGAGCTGTGCTGTGTTTGATAATAGGATATAGACATCCTTTTTAGCACGACTTTTCTCTCTTCTTTGATCCTGAGGGATCCACACATAGGTATCCTTCTCTCCCCCATCTTGTTATCAAACTCTTCTTTAGTGAGGTCATAGTGGTCTTGCACCCACTGTTGTTCCTCCACTGTGATCTCCTCTCCATCACTATGAATCAAGTCGATCATTTTTCGTCCTCCTCCTCCCGTGTAGGCAGGTGGTAAGGGATTACCATATGCTCCTCCTCCTCCCGTCTCTTCTTGTTCAAATCCTCCTTCATCTTCGTCTCCTCCATATCTTCCTTCATCATCCCAGCCCTCTTCTACTCCTCTCCTACTCCTTCATTCAATCTCCTCCTCCTCCTTCATTCAATCCTCTTCCTCCTCCTCCTCCTGCTTCTTCTTCTTCTCTTCTTTGATCTGCCTCCGAGAATTCACTCACTTCGGCGGTCTCTGTCGACATGATGTCGTAGTAGTGATCAACAGGAGGACAGTGTCAGCTCCTATGTTTGGTTTTTGTTCGTTTGTGTTCTGTTCCTCCTTCAGTCGATTGACTAGTGAAGAGAGAAACTAATAGAGAGGGTAGGATAAGATTCCCTGTCCTCTATGAAACACTGTTTGTATGTTTGTTTTTGTTTGAGAAAAATAGTCTTTGAGACTTTCTCCGATTTCTTGTTCTCCTTACTCAGATTACTTTCTCCTCCTTCTTTTCTATATTGTATCTAGTATGAGGCACTTGGACCTACACACAGATAGTAATAGAGAAGCTAGAAAAGCTCTCCTTGAGAAGTCGACAGTCGGTCGGATAGGTTCTCAGACCTACCTTTAGAAAACGATCAGAGAGTTGCAAAAATACTCTGACGTATGTGTGAGATAATGCAGATAAATGCACAA
>WBZZ01001493.1:155000-157500 GCA_019918135.1 Paulinella micropora
ACCGCCAGTTCACACTGAGCGTCTAGGCCTGTTGCATTGTTTCTCTTAATCTCCTCCTTCTTTCTCAAAAACTTGTACTGTGTCAGATCGAATCCCTCCGAGACTAGAGATTGGTCAAAAACAGTAACAAGGGCCTCGTATTCCTGCGTTTCGTCGCAAGGAAAAGCCTTCATGCAGGCATTGATCTCTTTGAGCTTGCTCAAAAGCGAAGCATCAGAGTCTTTGTCTGAGCTCGTCTTGGCATATAGCATGAGACTTGCCACTCCTCCTTTCTTCCCCTTGAAGGCATTTATGATATTTTGTCTGTCCTTCTTCTCCGTGTTTGTGACCACCACCGTAGTTGAGCCCGGGGGTGCAGGGGCTGGTGGGGCAGGAGCTGGTGGGGTCAAATATGTCGGAGGGTGTGCCTTTGCACCACTCACTTTTGCTTTCATTCTTTCCAGTCTCATCGTCTTCTCGAACTCCGCCTTCTCTTTCGCCTTCTTCTTCTCAGATATCACCAGCTTTTGAGCATGAGTGATAAAGGCCACCAATTCAGAAGCAGATCTGAGAAAATTATATTTCTCCACATATTGGTCAACACCTGCTTTGTTGGCGACCGGTGGTGCGTTACTAAGTGATTTAAGGACAGAGTGATCCTTGGTAGGAATCCATCTCTTCCATGCCTCCTTATGCAGTAACGCACCCATCAACAGTCTGATCTTGGTCAGAACTCTGTCGGTCTTCTCTAACTCATCAATCACAGGATGAGTTTCTCCTGCTGCCTTAATGCTTTTTTCCATCTCTGCCTTCCCCTCCTCCAAGGCCTTCATTTCCATCGTAAAAAAATGAAATATGCCACTCGAGTTTTTCGAACCCAGATTGGTCTTCATTTTTGTTACATCGACTGCCTCCTGACCAGTCGCGAGGAATCTGGCCGTTGCTCTTGGGTGTGTGTACTGGAGGTAACCTCACATCGTGGGCCGTATGAACGTTCCCAAATCAGGGTTTGAGTGTACACCCCAAAGATAGCATCGAGTAATTCAAGGTGGGTGTGTGTGTCCCCAAACTTGATATGCTGTATCTTCTTTCTCTTTTCTGGATCAGAGACCAGTTTGCCGAGGAGCTGTGCTGTGTTTGATAATAGGATATAGACATCCTTTTTAGCACGACTTTTCTCTCTTCTTTGATCCTGAGGGATCCACACATAGGTATCCTTCTCTCCCCCATCTTGTTATCAAACTCTTCTTTAGTGAGGTCATAGTGGTCTTGCACCCACTGTTGTTCCTCCACTGTGATCTCCTCTCCATCACTATGAATCAAGTCGATCATTTTTCGTCCTCCTCCTCCCGTGTAGGCAGGTGGTAAGGGATTACCATATGCTCCTCCTCCTCCCGTCTCTTCTTGTTCAAATCCTCCTTCATCTTCGTCTCCTCCATATCTTCCTTCATCATCCCAGCCCTCTTCTACTCCTCCTCCTACTCCTTCATCTCCTCCTCCTCCTCCTTCATTCAATCCTCTTCCTCCTCCTCCTCCTGCTTCTTCTTCTTCTCTTCTTTGTTCTGCCTCCGAGAATTCACTCACTTCGGCGGTCTCTGTCGACATGATGTCGTAGTAGTAATTAACAGGAGGACAGTGTCAGCTCCTATGTTTGGTTTTGTTCGTTTGTGTTCTGTTCCTCCTTCAGTCGATTGACTAGTGAAGAGAGAAACTAATAGAGAGGGTAGAGTGAGATTCCCTGTCCTCTATGAAACACTGTTTGTATGTTTGTTTTTGTTTGAGAAAAATAGTCTTTGAGACTTTCTCCGATTTCTTGTTCTCCTTACTCAGATTACTTTCTCCTCCTTCTTTTCTATATTGTATCTAGTATGAGGCACTTGGACCTACACACAGATAGTAATAGAGAAGCTAGAAAAGCTCTCCTTGAGAAGTCGACAGTCGGTCGGATAGGTTCTCAGACCTACCTTTAGAAAACGATCAGAGAGTTGCAAAAATACTCTGACGTATGTGTGAGATAATGCAGATAAATGCACAAACTAGAAGGGTAGAGTGTTGTGCTCCTGTCCCTATGCTTGTTTGTGTTTTGTGTGTGTTCCTTCACTCTTCTGTCCACCTCCTTCTTCTTGGTCTCTGTGTGAGAACAGCAAGAACGACAGAGAGTTTGTATCTGATGTCTCCTTGTGAGCACACAGATATGGATTGGGCTAGAGGGTACGAGACACCTGCTTGAGACCAATCAAATTATTTGTTTTGTGAAAGAGTTATGAGGGAGCTGTGTTGGAGTATTTGTTTTCGTCTGACGTCCCCGTGTGAGACAGGTCAGTGAAAATTCACTCTGTTGCCTGTGTGGCAAAGCAGAAAGAAATCACCCTAGTGATGTGGACTCCAAATGTAATGCCCCCAACGATAGCTCGTAAAAAGTCGGTAATACAACCAAACACAGTCCTCAAAAGATGAGAATGATGTCCGAGTCGTTATATTAGCTCAGTGAAGCCAAAAAGGAAAACGGCAACAGACCAGG
>WBZZ01001493.1:165000-170000 GCA_019918135.1 Paulinella micropora
TGTCGGTCCAGGACAGCTCATCCGGTCTTACGACATGGGGGTGAACGTACACCTCAAGTGCCTCATGTGCGATGGCCATCTTTTTGTAATCCGTCGCTAGACTCAGCTCATAAGCCTCATAAGAGTCAGTAGCGTTGAAGGGATCAATATCGTTTCTCTTCTCCTCTTTTTACTCCATATATCACTCGCCGTGCGGCGCAATCAATCACAGCCCCCATCGTAGCCAATTGGTCATACAATAGTAATATTGACCCGTGGTAACCGGGGACGACATAGAGGTCCATGCGGTATACTCGTGCGGATTTCAATTTAAAGGTCAGTGTGATGATTCCCGTGATGACCGTCCGGCTGCCACTCCCTTCAGAGTGCCAGTCGAATTTTTCATATTTCCGTCCACCCAGTCCCGGTATCGATTAAAAAACTTCCGGCCGACAATATTAATATTCGCCATCGTATCATTACCAACTTTTAATATTGTCTTCAATGTTTCACAATAAAGTTCCGTATAACACAGAGCATCGGGCCTGTGTATATTGGCTGCGAGAACAAGAACTTTACGTTCCAAATTTTGGAGTCTTGTCTCTAAGTTTTTCAACTCCTCCTTCTTCTCCTCCTGCTTCACCTCATTAACATTTTTATTATTCTGCGGTACTGGTGCGTTTACTATGTGAGCGACATTGTCTTGTGGTACTTGAGTACACACATTGTCTTTTTGCTCGCCACCCGCCGCGATCGTAGACATTGAGTCTGTTCGTGGTTGTTTGCTTGGCCGAGGCGATACGTCTGCCATTGGCCTCCTCGCCTCCATCGCAAGTCTCGCCTTCCTATTTGCATCAGTTATCATTGGTAACCGTGATGTATGAACGGGTATGAGACTACCTTGGGGCTGCAGTCTCTGTGTACCCACATCTTTGTATTCAGATAGAGGAAGCGTTGGCCCAGTCTGCACAACAGCATTAGAAAGCACTGTGACTTTAGGGTTAAACTTCACAGTCTTCTCCTTCCTCTCTTCTTCCCCCTCCAGTCATTCCACCACCTCGAAACGATTACCTTGAGTAGTGTCCGGGTGGGATGACGTATCGGTCTCCGAGGCAGTGTTGTAGGCCTGAGCTCGACCGAAATTCGGGTTGGAGCTTGCCCATGAGCCTCCTCCTCCTCTGGGTGGGGGGGCTGGAGCTCGAACAGCTCTCCCTCCATAAGGGGTATATCCCCGACCTCCTCCTCTTCCTCTCTGAGGGGTTCCCTGCCACCTCGAGGCTCCTCTCCATGTTCCTTCCTCCTCGTCCTCCTCCTCCTCCTCCTCCTCGTCCTCCTGCTCCTGCTCCTCCTCCTCGTCCTCTTTGAGAGGCCTTTAAGTTCTTTTGTCTCTCCCTTTCCTCCTTCTTCTCCTTCATCCTCTTCATGTAGGTAATGATTGCCTCTCGTAACTCCTCATCATCACACATATTGGCATACCAACCTTCGTTCACAGCGGCAATCTGAAGCATATTGAAAAGGCCCGGTTCCTTGCCTTCCGTCCTGCTCAGAAAATTTGCCCTTGCTGTTGGGTTCTGCCTATCATGATTGAAAGAGCAGTCTCTGTTCTCCATCTGTGCCTTACACTGCAAGCCCGCGAACCACCTCCAACATGCGGTCTTCAGGTCTGGCTCTCTCTGTCTCTTCCAACCGGCAACTCTGTTTGTGTACGTGGCTTGTGCGCCAACAGGTACACCGCCTGCCTGTGCCGTATGTGCCTCCGTGAGCGAGTCCATGTTTGAGCATGCACTCATCACTTCTTGAAACAGTGCTGACGGAGCAACGCTTTGAACCGTATTTTCGAACACGTGTGTCTCGAGGAAGTTCTTGGACTTCACTGAGCTAAACGTCGAGCATTGTTGTATGAGCTGAGTAAGCTTACTCGGGTTAACTGTGTGTAACGCCGAGAAGAAATAGAGGATGATCGACTTGCGGCCATAGAATAGCCCATAGGAGGAAACTACCTCCGTAAGGGTCGCCGCCAAGCCAACAGCACTCCTCAAACTCATCGCCACTGTCTCAAAGATTTCAAATCCTATGAGAGTACCAGTGCAGAGATGCTGGTATCCATGAGATTGAAAATATGAAATGAGTGTGGCCACCGCCAGTTCACACTGAGCGTCTAGGCCTGTTGCATTGTTTCTCTTAATCTCCTCCTTCTTTCTCAAAAACTTGTACTGTGTCAGATCAAATCCCTCCGAGACTAGAGATTGGTCAAAAACAGTAACAAGGGCCTCGTATTCCTGCGTTTCGTCGCAAGGAAAAGCCTTCATGCAGGCATTGATCTCTTTGAGCTTGCTCAAAAGCGAAGCATCAGAGTCTTTGTCTGAGCTCGTCTTGGCATATAGCATGAGACTTGCCACTCCTCCTTTCTTCCCCTTGAAGGCATTTATGATATTTTGTCTGTCCTTCTTCTCCGTGTTTGTGACCACCACCGTAGTTGAGCCCGAGGGTGCAGGGGCTGGTGGGGCAGGAGCTGGTGGGGTCAAATATGTCGGAGGGTGTGTCTTTGCACCACTCACTTTTGCTTTCATTCTTTCCAGTCTCATCGTCTTCTCGAACTCCTCATTCTCTTTCGCCTTCTTCTTCTCAGATATCACCAGCTTTTGAGCATGAGTGATAAAGGCCACCAATTCAGAAGCAGATCTGAGAAAATTATATTTCTCCACATATTGGTCAACACCTGCTTTGTTGGCGACCGGTGGTGCGTTACTAAGTGATTTAAGGACAGAGTGATCCTTGGTAGGAATCCATCTCTTCCATGCCTCCTTATGCAGTAACGCACCCATCAACAGTCTGATCTTGGTCAGAACTCTGTCGGTCTTCTCTAACTCATCAATCACAGGATGAGTTTCTCCTGCTGCCTTAATGCTTTTTTCCATCTCTGCCTTCCCCTCCTCCAAGGCCTTCATTTCCATCGTAAAAAAATGAAATATGCCACTCGAGTTTTTCGAACCCAGATTGGTCTTCATTTTTGTTACATCGACTGCCTCCTGACCAGTCGCGAGGAATCTGGCCGTTGCTCTTGGGTTTGTGTACTGGAGGTAACCCTCACATCGTGGGCCGTATGAACGTTCCCAAATCAGGGTTTGAGTGTACACCCCAAAGATAGCATCGAGTAATTCAAGGTGGGTGTGTGTGTCCCCAAACTTGATATGCTGTATCTTCTTTCTCTTTTCTGGATCAGAGACCAGTTTGCCGAGGAGCTGTGCTGTGTTTGATAATAGGATATAGACATCCTTTTTAGCACGACTTTTCTCTCTTCTTTGATCCTGAGGGATCCACACATAGGTATCCTTCTCTCCCCCCATCTTGTTATCAAACTCTTCTTTAGTGAGGTCATAGTGGTCTTGCACCCACTGTTGTTCCTCCACTGTGATCTCCTCTCCATCACTATGAATCAAGTCGATCATTTTTCGTCCTCCTCCTCCCGTGTAGGCAGGTGGTAAGGGATTACCATATGCTCCTCCTCCTCCCGTCTCTTCTTGTTCAAATCCTCCTTCATCTTCGTCTCCTCCATATCTTCCTTCATCATCCCAGCCCTCTTCTACTCCTCCTCCTACTCCTTCATCTCCTCCTCCTCCTCCTCCTTCATTCAATCCTCTTCCTCCTCCTCCTCCTGCTTCTTCTTCTTCTCTTCTTTGTTCTGCCTCCGAGAATTCACTCACTTCGGCGGTCTCTGTCGACATGATGTCGTAGTAGTAATTAACAGGAGGACAGTGTCAGCTCCTATGTTTGGTTTTTGTTCGTTTGTGTTCTGTTCCTCCTTCAGTCGATTGACTAGTGAAGAGAGAAACTAATAGAGAGGGTAGAGTGAGATTCCCTGTCCTCTATGAAACACTGTTTGTATGTTTGTTTTTGTTTGAGAAAAATAGTCTTTGAGACTTTCTCCGATTTCTTGTTCTCCTTACTCAGATTACTTTCTCCTCCTTCTTTTCTATATTGTATCTAGTATGAGGCACTTGGACCTACACACAGATAGTAATAGAGAAGCTAGAAAAGCTCTCCTTGAGAAGTCGACAGTCGGTCGGATAGGTTCTCAGACCTACCTTTAGAAAACGATCAGAGAGTTGCAAAAATACTCTGACGTATGTGTGAGATAATGCAGATAAATGCACAAACTAGAAGGGTAGAGTGTTGTGCTCCTGTCCCTATGCTTGTTTGTGTTTTGTGTGTGTTCCTTCACTCTTCTGTCCACCTCCTTCTTCTTGGTCTCTGTGTGAGAACAGCAAGAACGACAGAGAGTTTGTATCTGATGTCTCCTTGTGAGCACACAGATATGGATTGGGCTAGAGGGTACGAGACACCTGCTTGAGACCAATCAAATTATTTGTTTTGTGAAAGAGTTATGAGGGAGCTGTGTTGGAGTATTTGTTTTCGTCTGACGTCCCCGTGTGAGACAGGTCAGTGAAAATTCACTCTGTTGCCTGTGTGGCAAAGCAGAAAGAAATCACCCTAGTGATGTGGACTCCAAATGTAATGCCCCCAACGATAGCTCGTAAAAAGTCGGTAATACAACCAAACACAGTCCTCAAAAGATGAGAATGATGTCGTCGTTATATTAGCTCAGTGAAGCCAAAAAGGAAAACGGCAACAGACCAGGAATAAAATGGCATCAGGTCCAATCCGGACAAATAATACTGAAAAACAAGCTGGTGCACCTGTCACCAGGAAAAGGTACTTTTTACCGGCTATCCGGGGTGATGCCTACACCACCTCTCTCAGGGATCAGATTTCAATTGCATGATGCTTAGTCATTTTACATTTTGGCGAAAAGTGGTTTGGTACAGATGTTTACTAAGTTGAGACGTACTGTGTCGAATTCTCACCTGGTTTCATAAGAAAATAAGGGTGAAGATAGAACGAGAAGCGAATTGAAGACACTTCCCAACTACTTTTTCCTCATTATAAATTCCGACCCTTTTTTCCCCCAAAATCCACATAGTCCCACCGATATTTTCGGTGAAACACTATTGAGCAAAACC
>WBZZ01001493.1:172500-175000 GCA_019918135.1 Paulinella micropora
TTGGGATTCCCAATTGTCGGTCCAGGACAGCTCATCCGGTCTTACGACATGGGGGTGAACGTATATCTCAAGTGCCTCATGTGCGATGGCCATCTTTTTGTGATCCGTCGCTAGACTCAGCTCATAAGCCTCATAAGAGTCAGTAGCGTTGAAGGGATCAATATCGTTCTTTTCTCCTCTTTTTACTCCATATATCACTCGCCGTGCGGCGCAATCAATCACAGCCCCCATCGTAGCCAAATTGGTCATACAATAGTAATATTGACCCGTGGTAACCGGGGACGACATAAAGGTCCATGCGGTATACTCGTGCGGATTTTAATTTAAAGGTCAGTGTGATGATTCCCGTGATGACCGTCCGGCTACCCACTCCCTTCAGAGTGTCAGTCGAATTTTTCATATTTCCGTCCACCCAGTCCCGGTATCGATTAAAAAACTTCCGGCCGACAATATCTCCCCTGCCCCAGAAGAGCCCATCGCCCGGCGCTGGATCCAGCGGCCAGGGCCAGAGAGAAGTATGGAAGCCGGTGAGAAATTCTATCGTGCTCCAGATCTCGTTGCTTGCAATATCTACCCCCAAGAGGTAATTAAGGCATCGGCCCCGGTTGCGGTGTAGTTGAGGGCCGAGAACGGAATGTCAATGGTGAGGGAAGCCTCGTTGGCACAGCTCGAACGTAGCAGCAGCACGAGCGCACCACAGTCCCTACAACTGCAAGTCAGGCCTACCGTGGCTTGCCAGACAGTGCCGAAAAAACAACCAGCCGGTTCCGAGCTTTGGATAGCTACGGTGCTGTTGTTGGTGCAATTAGTGGGTTGCACCAGAACTGCGTTCAGCGTACCCCAGGGCTGGGGCACCGGCACTAAGAGCCGCAGAGAGACGAAGGGGGCTGCTATCCGCACGCTCATCCTCTCCACATAGGCAATGATCGCCTGTCGTAACTCCTCATCATCACACATATTGGCATACCAACCTTCGTTCGCAGCGGCAATCTGAAGCATGTTCAAAAGGCCCGGTTCCTTGCCTTCCGTCCTGCTCAGAAAATTTGCACTTGCTGTTGGGTTCTGCCTATCATGATTGAAAGAGCAGTCTCTGTTCTCCATCTGTGCCTTACACTGCAAGCCCGCGAACCACCTCCAACATGCGGTCTTCAGGTCTGGCTCTCTCTGTCTCTTCCAACCGGCAACTCTGTTTGTGTACGTGGCTTGTGCGCCAACAGGTACACCGCCTGCCTGTGCCGTATGTGCCTCCGTGAGCGAGTCCATGTTTGAGCATGCACTCATCACTTCTTGAAACAGGGCTGGCGGAGCAACGCTTTGAACCGTACTCTCGAACACGTGTGTCTCGAGGAAGTTCTTGGACTTCACTGAGCTAAACGTCGAGCATTGTTGTATGAGCTGAGTAAGCTTACTCGGGTTAACTGTGTGTAACGCCGAGAAGAAATAGAGGATGATCGACTTGCGGCCATAGAATAGCCCATAGGAGGAAACTACCTCCGTAAGGGTCGCCGCCAAGCCAACAGCACTCCTCAAACTCATCGCCACTGTCTCAAAGATTTCAAATCCTATGAGAGTACCAGTGCAGAGATGCTGGTATCCATGAGATTGAAAATATGAAATGAGTGTGGCCACCGCCAGTTCACACTGAGCGTCTAGGCCTGTTGCATTGTTTCTCTTAATCTCCTCCTTCTTTCTCAAAAACTTGTACTGTGTCAGATCGAATCCCTCCGAGACTAGAGATTGGTCAAAAACAGTAACAAGGGCCTCGTATTCCTGCGTTTCGTCGCAAGGAAAAGCCTTCATGCAGGCATTGATCTCTTTGAGCTTGCTCAAAAGCGAAGCATCAGAGTCTTTGTCTGAGCTCGTCTTGGCATATAGCATGAGACTTGCCACTCCTCCTTTCTTCCCCTTGAAGGCATTTATGATATTTTGTCTGTCCTTCTTCTCCGTGTTTGTGACCACCACCGTAGTTGAGCCCGGGGGTGCAGGGGCTGGTGGGGCAGGAGCTGGTGGGGTCAAATATGTCGGAGGGTGTGCCTTTGCACCACTCACTTTTGCTTTCATTCTTTCCAGTCTCATCGTCTTCTCGAACTCCGCCTTCTCTTTCGCCTTCTTCTTCTCAGATATCACCAGCTTTTGAGCATGAGTGATAAAGGCCACCAATTCAGAAGCAGATCTGAGAAAATTATATTTCTCCACATATTGGTCAACACCTGCTTTGTTGGCGACCGGTGGTGCGTTACTGAGTGATTTAAGGACAGAGTGATCCTTGGTAGGAATCCATCTCTTCCATGCCTCCTTATGCAGTAACGCACCCATCAACAGTCTGATCTTGGTCAGAACTCTGTCGGTCTTCTCTAACTCATCAATCACAGGATGAGTTTCTCCTGCTGCCTTAATGCTTTTTTCCATCTCTGCCTTCCCCTCCTCCAAGGCCTTCATTTCCATCGTAAAAAAATGAAATATGCCACTCGAGTTTTTCGAACCCAGATTGGTCTTCATT
>WBZZ01001493.1:180000-202942 GCA_019918135.1 Paulinella micropora
GCTTGCAATATCTACCCCCCAAGAGGTAATTAAGGCATCGGCCCCGGTTGCGGTGTAGTTGAGGGCCGAGAACGGAATGTCAATGGTGAGGGAAGCCTCGTTGGCACAGCTCGAACGTAGCAGCAGCACGAGCGCACCACAGTCCCTACAACTGCAAGTCAGGCCTACCGTGGCTTGCCAGACAGTGCCGAAAAAACAACCAGCCGGTTCCGAGCTTTGGATAGCTACGGTGCTGTTGTTGGTGCAATTAGTGGGTTGCACCAGAACTGCGTTCAGCGTACCCCAGGGCTGGGGCACCGGCACTAAGAGCCGCAGGGAGACGAAGGGGGCTGCTATCCGCACGCTCGTACTCTCCAGCCACGGCGAGGGCCAGGCCGCGTTCGGCAGGGTTTCGTCGGCGGGCCCCGGCACGGGGCCGCACTGGCTGCTGTTGTAACCGTCAACGGGCGCTGTGCAAACAGCGGGGATTGCGGACGGGGACACCGAAATTGAAGTGGACACCGGAAGTGACACCGAAATGGAAGTGGACACAGGAGGGGGGGAGGTGGACACCGAAATTGAAGTGGACCTCGAAGGCGAGGTGGACACAGGAGGAGGGGAGGTGGACACCGAAGTCGAAGTGGACACCGAAGGCGAGGTGGACACCGAAAATGAAGTGGACCTCGAAGGCGAGGTGGACACCGAAAATGAAGTGGACCTCGAAGGCGAGGTGGACACAGGAGGAGGGGGGGTGGAAACCGAAAGTGAAGTGGACACAGGAGGAGGGGAGGTGGACACCGAAATTGAAGTGGACACAGGAGGAGGGGAGGTGGACACCGAAATTGAAGTGGACACAGGAGGAGGGGAGGTGGACACCGAAATTGAAGTGGACCCCGAAGGCGAGGTGGACACCGAAAGTGAAGTGGACACCGAAGGCGAGGTGGACACAGGAGGAGGGGAGGTGGACACCGAAAGTGAAGTGGACCTCGAAGGAGAAATGGACACAGGAGGCGAGTTGGACACTGAAGGTGATACCTGCACTGAAGGTGAGGCCCGCGCCGTAGGCGTAGCCGGCGGGGACGCAGACCAAGTAGTTTGCAGGGGAGCGGGCGATGCCTTGGGTTTGTAAAGTAGGCTACTCTGGTGTCGTAAACGTGCCGCGCATGCAAACGTGCACGGACAGAAGGCGCACACCCGTGTTGCTAGTAACCAGAGCGCAAAGGAGATTCTCCAGAACCAAGTAAAGCGTAGCTTAGACATTACCAAGCCCTTTGCGTGTCAAGCATAACACCAGGAACGAGTGTGTGGGAGGGTGGAGGAGAAAGGGTTTTGTGTCGGATTCCCAAGAAAAAGAAAGGCCAGGGAAAAGATAATCAAGAAACAGCAGGCAACGCTTGAGAGGCTAAGATTGCTCCCACCCCTGACTACAATTTGTTTGCCTTTAATCTTTTTGGTCTCATTGTTCTTTACTGTGCACCTCGTAGATTTTGGTTGTCGGTTTCGGTAACATTCCGTTTGTGCTGTCCTAGAGCCCTCCCGCGCAAACAACTTTCTTTTTTTCACCAACCTTCCTCCCCTCCCCCCCCCCCTCTCACTCCCTCCTTTTGTCTTGCTCCGCTGCTAAAACTTTGTGCGGGAGAGCCAAGGGGAATAGCAACCCCCCCCCCCCCCCGCCCCTTTATCGCCACCTCGTACATCTGGTCCTTGGCAAGGCAACGAAAGCGAGAGAGTGGGCATCCTTGGCCAAACCACTCCGCCGCCGCTCCACGAAAGACTTTCTTGCCCCTCTTTTGTCTCGCTTATTTCACAGCAAGGTGTTTGTTTCATCGTCGGAGTCTTCATCGAGGGTATCGGCAGTGATAAAGCTCTTCAAGTTCCGGAAGCTAATAGGGGCAGGGTAGTCCGGCTGCGTGTCTCGGGTGCCTTGCGCAACTGTCGGCCGCTCCTCTCGTTGTAACCACAGAAAGAAAGCAGCCTCCGATAGAGCGGCTAGCGCAAGGCACCAGACAAGCCGTTCGGTATACCAGACAAAACCAGTAACACAAGAGCTTGCAAGCAGAACGATGGGCAGCCAGCCCCGGCCGCGGAACAGACAGGCCAGCAGAAGCAACCAGGCCACTTCCGCCAAGGTTGTCCAGGGCACCTCCGCGGCTACGCCGCAAATGCTCAGCAGGCAGTACAGGCTGTACCACACTATTCGCTGTAGCCTGGGCGCTTGGCACCGCAACACAAGGAGGCCCGCGTAAGGCTGTGCAGTCAGGAGCGAGGCCCTGTCTAGACGTCTCTGCCAAGGAAAGCCGGCGGTCAAATGCAGGGTGTACCGAGCCCACCACAGAAGAACACACAGAAGAAAAAGAGCCTTTTCTCCTCTAGTCACAGGGCGGCGGTTCTGCCGCATCAACACGAACAGGCAGAAAGTTCCAATGGCCTGGGCCTCCAGCATGACCGCGAAGGGTGCTGATTGCTCGCCCGGTAGCGTCAGCCGAAGCCAAGCAGGCAGTGTTTGCATTTTTCTACGGCCCCCCTTCCTACCCCCACTTTTGGGTCGCAGTCGCCTTTCCCCCAGTAACCAACCCCAAACCAAATTTCTGGTCACTGCGCCAAAGAAAAGTACTTCTCTTGTTTTTGCCGCTTCATACCGTTTCCCTCCCTCCGCCTTTCTCGACTTTCTTTTTGCAGGCCCTCCCCCCCTCTTGCCTAGACCTTTCGTTCTTTTTTAACTTTCCCTCCCCCCCCTTTTTTTCCCTCCCTTTGCCATCCCCCCCCCTCTTCCAGCGCTGTGTTTTTTATCTCCGGTAGCGCGCTGTTTGGAACAACCCCTTCCCTCCCTCTTTCCTCGTTTCTCCAGCCATTCCCCCTCCACACCTTCGGGGGGGGAATGGGTGGTGAGGGGGGGGGGGGAACAGTACCTTGATTCTTGCGTGGCCTCTAGTTTCCGTGTCATTTTCCCGTGCCGGACAAGTAGTGGACCTTCTGATCTGATCCGCCCGTTATTAGAGATGAAGAGCAAAAAGCGCCGCTGTTTAGAAGTGTTGTACGGGACCGCCGCGCCGGCGGCCCCCCCGCCGCTGCAAACCGAGGGCAAACCCCACCAAGCCACGCTCCTGGGAATTCGAGAGCTGGAGCGCCTGCGCAGGGCTAGCTGGCAATTGGACGACGGTCACTGGCTCAGGCAGGACACCGTGGCAGAAATGGAGACGTTGCGGAGCCACCTGCTGTCGCTGGCGCTGGCCGTGCTAGGGCTGGACGAACATGCACCTCCCGACAGGCTGTTTGCCATGCCCCGGGACCTGGGCGCGCACGAACTAGGCCTGATCTGCAAGGGGGGCGGCGACTGGCTCGTGGCGCCCAAGGACGACGGTGTGCGTGTGCTGGTACTGTTCTTGCTGGGCAAGTGTTTTTTCATTAAGCGAGAAAGGCCGTACGTGGAGGACGTAGAGCCGGACGCGCCGTTCGACGAGAGCGACGGCCCAATGTTTTTTCTGCTCGATGCAGAGCTGGTCCAGAACGCCGGCACCAACGCTCGTTTGCTGCGCGTTTGCGACCTGTTGGCGTACGGCCAGCAGTCGCTGGCCGGACTGCCCTTCTCTCGGCGGCTGGGGCTGCGCGACCTGTTCCTGGCTAGCCTGGCCAAGGACGGCAAATGCCAGACGCTGCGCACCCTGGCCGGCAAAGAATTCTTTCCGCTCAACGTGGCCGCCGGCAAGCTGGCCACCCTCCAGCCCAGCGGCAACCGCTGGTACTTCGACCAGGGCGAGTACCGAGTTCCGGTCGACGGCCTCATCCTTGCGGACGCGGGCGCCGCATACCGTGGTGGTGTGCAGCAGGGCCTTTGCAAGTGGAAATTCAGCCCCACCGTAGATCTGGAGCTCGTGCGGCGCACCGGCCCCCGCGCCGCACTCTGCGCCAGGGCGCCCGTGCCGCCGGCGCCGCACTCTCCGCTGCGGCTGCACCAAGAGCTTTTCTTTGACAGGGCGCTGACGCCCGCCGTGGCCGGTGCGCTGCTCAGGCAGTACTGGTCCGTCTGGTCGGAGCACACGCCGCCCCATAGTTTGCAGGACGAGTCGTTCTGTGCGCCCAAGAGGCACCGCTGGTCTTCCCGCGCTCGTCCGCACTGCCGGGCGCCTGGGGAGAATGCGTGTTCAACCGGGCCAAGGGTTCCTGGGTCCCGTCTTCGTTTGTGCTGGAAGGCCTGCCGCTCGATCAACACACCGCGGACAGCGCCAAGTGGCCCGTGCGCTGGCTGCGGAAGCCCGGGGGGCCAGGTACGAAAACGTGCGGCCCGCCGGTCGTGGCAACCCCCAGCAGGTCGTGGAGGAACTGATGCGCCAGAGGGCGGGGCTACCGCCCCGCAAGCTTTATTTCCGACTCACCGGCTGCCACCACCACGAGGGCGTGACTCACGTCGCCTCGCGTACTCGGTCCCGCAGAACGAGCTGGCGCCAGTCACCAGGGGTCCGGCCGGCACGGCCAGCCTGACACTTTTCAATGCGGCCGTGGCGCCCGAGTCGGTGGCCGGCATCTGGGAGACCCAGCTCACTGACACAGGGGCCCCGCAGCTGCTGCTTAGGCGCCAAAAGGACAAGCCGAATTTCCATACGACCGCTATGCAGGCGCTGCGCGCCTCCGCGGCCGGGGTCAAGCTGGAAGACGTCCTGGCCCTGCTGCAACCGGACGAGCAAAAGGCTGCCGGACCCACCACGACCACAACAATAAAATAAAACTTTTTTAAATTCTGTGAAATTTGGGCCAGGGGATGGGGTCCGTAGTATGCCAGGCCCACTGTTCAAGGCAAGGCAACCCCGCCCGCACGAGCAGAGTTGCATTCTGTGGCTCGTGAGCGGCCCTTTCGAGGCACGTGTCTATAATGTCGCGCGACCAGAACTCTCTGGCCGCCGCTTGTGCCACTAGACTGAAACGTGCCTCGGCCCTTCTTTTGACGCTTGGACGAGCAAGACTTACAGCTCATTTAATAAACTAGTAACAGTTTTTAAAAAAACGGGTGGGGGGGGAGCGGGCCCGGAACAGCCAAGAAAAGGGGACCTCCGAACCCGCCTCTGGATAAATTTCCAGCGCTGTACGCGCGGGCGTCGCTTTGCCCCCCCCCCCTCTCCCCTCCCGACCGCTCTTTGTGCTGCTGCCCACCAATTATGTGCAAGCGTCCCGGCGCACGGGGGATGCGGAACAACAAATGAGGGTAGGGGCTGAAAAAGCCGCACCCGTGGCGGGGCCCGTCTTCTTTTGTTCCTTGGGTCTGGCTTCAACACAAGCTCGTGGTCTCTGGCGTTTCTGCTTGCCTGAAAGGTCCGGGCCGCCCGCGCGCGGCGGCGGCGTGCCCGCTGATTACTTGGGCCCACAGCTCGCGCAACTCCCGCAGTGCCTGCCGGTCGCCGCCCCTCGCGGCAATCGTGTACCACACTATAGCCAGACCAACGTGGCGGGGGTGGACGATGCCCCTCTCGCAGAAGAAGCCTACCATGTACTGGCAGTTCGAACAGCCTAGACCCGCGCCCCTGCGGTACACGGTTAGGGCCAGCCCCTGGTCCTGCTGCATGCCCAGCCAATTGCGAGCGCAGTAGGCAAAGGCGTACATAGAGTCCAAGCAGTCCACTGCGCTGGCGAGAGCGAGGAACGTGCGCGCGGCCCGCCTTGCGTCACGCACACAGCTAATGCCCGCAAGCAAATAGACAGCCAGATTGTAGGCCGAAGAGCTGCAGCCCTGGTGGGCGGCCAGGGCCCAGGCCGAGATGGCCAGCCCGTTGTGCTTTCGTCCGCCCAGGCCCAGGTTGTACATGTCCCCCAGCAGCCGAGCCGCGAGCCGCGAGCCCGAGCTGGCAGCCGACCACAGCGCGCGCCTGGCGTCGCGAAAATGTCCCGCGCGGTACAGAGCCAAACCAAAAGACTCGTCGTCGATCACCCCGAGCCCACGCTTGGCTGTTGGGGGCCGTAAGGTTTCATCGTCCAGGCTCTTAATCGTTCGTACTTCGGAGACCGAATACAGCGCGTACGAGGCCAGAGCGCTATCCACGACGGCTGAATAGAAGCGCCTCGAATGGCAGGACTCTCTGATGTTCATGGTGCGACGGGGATCGGGGGGGGGGGGGGAAAGAGGGGGGGGCGAAGGCCGGCAGAAGATATTTACACACTCTCCGCAGCCTCTTTTTTTAATTACAGAAACCAGCCGCCTGTTTGTAGCAGAACAAGATCAGGCCCGCCCCCCGCTCGTCCGCCGCAGGTACGCTTTCCTGTGAGCGCTCAGTGCTTGACGGGTTGCAAAAGCTTTTTCACAGCATCCTTGATCGCAGCGGTAGGGCCTCACGCCGGTGTGCTGTGTCAGATGGCTTTCCCAGTTGACCTTCTGAGTAAATTTCCGGTGGCAGAAGGCGCACTCGTAGTCCTTGTGTGGGTCGTGGATTTTGAGATGCAAGCGCAGGCTGCCTTTGTGCCTCAGGAATTTGCCGCACACGTGGCACAACACCCCGCAGCCACAGGGCGCCGGCGCGTAGGTCGACGGCAGCACCTGCGGCGGCTGTGCTTCGGCAGTACTTTGGCACCCCGGCACCGCGCACCTGGGCTTCCACCCTTGGGCGTGCCTGAGCGAATGCGTTTCTAGGCCTCTCCTCCGTGCGAATCTGCGCGGGCAGAGCGAACAACTGAACGGCTTGGTGTGAGTGTTCAGGTGCGAACGCAGGTTGTTCTTATTGGTAACGGTGAATCCACACAACGGGCATTCAACCCCCGCTGGGCCACTGAGAGCTCTGCGGTGCCGGGCCATGTGTCTCTTGAAGTCCGTGTAAGACTTGTGCTGTGCAGGGCAGTGTGGGCAGGTCCAGAGGGTGGTCGTCGCGGCCATGTTCCACGGCGCGGGAAAAGGAGGAGGAGGCCAGTGCGTGTGGTGTGAGGGGGGGGAAGTGCCCCAATAAAGAGAGGGAGGGAGGTTGGGATGGAAAGGGAGGGGGAGAGGGTTTTGTTTTGGTTTTCTGTCCGTGGGATGACAGAAAATAAACAAGGGGAGGTACAAAAGGGTGCGGGGGGGGGGGGGCCGAGGATCTTGTGCGCGACGAACGGTTGGCACGCACTACGACGGAAGGTGGGGGGAGCAGGAAGTGGGGGGGGCCAGGAAGTGGGGGGGGCCTACCAAGCGGCGCGCAACAGGCAGATTAGAGAAAGCCAGCGAGACAGAAATACGCAGCAGAGCAGAGGAGAGGTGGGGGGGGGGCCTGCCGAACCCCCGTCCCTTTGTACCCCCACGTACAGCAAGCAAAGTGGCTAGGCCCCCCCCCTATATTTCTTTTTGGGAGCCCAAGGGCTGTCCGGAACACGAGACTCGGGAGAGCGGGGGGGGGGGGAGAGCGGGGTGGGGGGAGGTGTGGATAGGCTGGCGAGGCGGGGGGGGGGGATCGAAAGCGGCAAAAGAGGCGTTCACTAGAAAAAGCATTTTTGACCCAAGAAAAAAGAAAGGCGGCGGCAGCCCTGGCGCTGGGCGGCGAGCGGCGCCGCTCCCTAAACAAGTTTTTGGTGTGTGGCGGGCCTGAACTCTTAGGAATACTCGCCCTTCCTGGGCTATGTTTGTGATTTTAATAAATTTCTGGACTGGGGCTCTCTCGGTTGCGAGCGCAATACTTTAAGGCCGGCAGCCGTTGTTGAATCCCAAACCTCTAGAACCCTGACTCGGCAGTCGCACGGCCGCAAAAGTGGCCAGCCCGGAAAGACCTGCTTGCGCGTTTCGATCGCGAATTCCCTGTTGGTAAAGGCCGCCCCGATCTTGAGAATACTGCCGTTAAGAACCCGGGCGCTCAGTGCGTTGTAGAGCACATTGCCGTGCGTGCCGATGAAGATGCAGGGCTCCTTCCCCCCTTTTTTTCGGTCAGGTTGCGGACGTGTTCACGCAGTTCTTGCAGACCCTTGGTGGGGCACTGTGAAATCAGCAGCTGGCCATTGTCGTCGTACGCCTGTTCCAGTGAGTTGAGTTCTCCAAGTTGTACAACCTCGGTCCAGCCTTGTTTGACACTTTGGTAAAACGAAGCCCGCTCCAAATGTTGCCGGGCCATGAGCTCTAGCGTGCAGTTGACTACCAGTACGACCTCCTGCAACGTGGTTAGGCCCGTGCCGGTAGGCAGGCCTCCCGACTTGCACCTAGTGATATCCCTCTTCTGGCGGCCGCACAGGCGTGGGTCCCAGAGATGCGTCTCCGCCAGCAACCAGCAGGGGCTGATCCCAAAGTTCTGTTCTTCGGCACTTTCATTCCAGAACATAAAAAGTGTCGTGAGGATAGAACGGGGCATCGGCGAACACAGGATGGAATCAAACTCCTTGCTCTCTTGCACGCAGTTCCGGGCCTGGTTTAAGCGGTCGCTGCCCGCCAGCTTTTCCCAATAGTTGAGAGGGGACAGCCAGGGGTGCTTGCATACCGACCAAGCATGATCCTTGAGATCAGCTCCGCAGTTGTTACCACAAGGGAAGTGTCGCTGGATAAAGGCGCAGACGCGCAGTTCGCTGTCCGTCATGCGGCCCTCCCGTGCTTTTACCTTAAAAAGCACGGGGAGGCCTTCTCTTCCCGTTCCTGGGGCTGTTTGCGAAATCCTACTGAAATGTCGCCCCGCTAACTTTCTCGCCCATTTCCCCCCCCCACCCACCTTCCCCTTGTCACGGCCCCTTGTTCTGGCAAACAGGCGGGGGGGGGGGGAAAGGTGGGGGTGGGAGAGAGAGAGAGAGAGAGAGAGGGTTTGGGGATCGATCCACACAGCCGAACTAATATAGTTCCGCCCTTTTTCCCAGATCCTTTCTTTTCGTCGTCTCCCCCACAGGCAAACGCGAGGGCAAGCGCAGCCAGAAAAGTGTCGGGAGAGAGGTTGGGGGTACGGCGCGCGGATGGACGCGTCGGCGGAAACGATCTCTGCCCTCATCGCGCAACAAGCTAGCACGCGACGAAGGTTTGCGAGATTTGTGTGCAGGGGCTCAGCCCGTCGCGACGGTACAAGAGGCCGGCGCGCTGTCGCTGGCCTTTGTCGAAGAGGAATTCAAGCACAACCGTTGCGCCATTGAAAGCCTGCGTAATTTCGTGACGCACGTAGCGCCGGGGCTGGTCAACAAGCTCTCCCTGCAGACGCGCCTGCGCTTTGTTGGCGCGGAGGAATTCGACAAGCTGTGCCAGAAACGGAACCAGGGCACCTGCCTGCGGGAGGCGCTGAGGGATTGGCTGCGGTCGGAGCACGTCGCGGCGGCAGCTATCTGCGTGCCCCGCCTAGTGCCCGTGCAGGCGCGCGGGCGCGCGGGCGCGGAGGAGGTGGGGCCCGTGTACATCCTGAAGATGTCAACTGAATTCAAGGGCTTCGAGGACCCGCGCGGCAGCTATGGCGTGCTGTGCGAGACCGGCGGCAGCTGGTGCGCCGAGCTCAGGGCCGAGGTCCGTTGGGCCCTGCAGCGGCGGAATAGTTCCGGAGTGTACGAAGACGTAACGCACGAAGCGTGGCTGCCGCCCCCGCGCGTCGTGACGTTGTTGACGCTGCCGTGGCCCCTGAACCTGCCCCCGCCCAGCGCGTTGCGGGGTGGGTGGCCGGCGATCAGGCGCTGGTTTACCACCAGCGCCGACAGCCACTACTGGCGCAGTGAGCAGGGCCTAGAGGTGGGTTGCTGGGTCCCGTTCGTGCTGCTGAACGGGGTGACCTGGGCCATCGAGGGCCGCGAAGTGCCGCCGCTCGACCACCCGTTGCTGCGGCAGTGGGATAAACGCAACAACTCGCTGGCCGGGCGCGCGCCCGACACTACGTTTAGCCGCACCCTGCAGACGGGCCCCGGGGCCGTCGTGCGCGAGGTCTACAAGATCTCGGCGACCGCCAGCACACCGGGCGGGACGCGCCGCCGCGCCGTCGTGTGGCACACGGGTCGCGCGCAAGAGACCGAGACCAACGCGATCGCGGCGGGGCAGGGCGTGGACAGCCCGCTAGCGCCGGCGCGCGCCGATGACGAGGGCGAAGACGGCGGCGCGCACTGTGCGCAGTACCACGTCGACAACATGCACAACCAGGAGGCGCTGATGGTCGGCGCCAAGCGCCAGCGCAAGCTGCACTTGTACCCGGGCCGTGCGGGCGGCCGCCGCGACCAGACTCTGAGGAGTGCCTACGGCAACCGACAGAACGTGCCGCCCACCGACTTCGCCGACGCCTGGGCCACCAGGGCGGCGCGGCAGCGCGGGCCCGCCGTGGCAAACAGTTGCCTGCCGCAAGCCCGCGTGCAAACGTTTGTGCGCGCGCAGACGCGTTCGGACTCGGCCTTGCCCGTGCTGACTGCCCGGGTCTTTGTGGGGCAGCCGTGCGACCTGCCCTTCGTACTGCTGTGGCGCGCGCTCGGCATCGGCTGCTGGGAAGAACTGCGCCAGCTAGTGACCCGCGGCGACGACGCGTGCGCCCAGGCCGTGTACCTGGACATCGTGCACCGTTCCTGGGCGCTCAACGAAGGAGTCGTCACGCGCGAGCAGGCCCTGTTCCGCCTGGGGCAGTTGTGGTGCCTGCGGACCAAGCAGTTTTCCGTCGAGCAGATGCAGGGGCAGGGGCTGTGGTGGCTGCGCAACAGGTTCCTGCTGCACATTTTCCCGGGCGCGCCGCAGTGGCTGTCGGCGGCCGTGCGCCGGGCCTCGCGTCTGCCGGCGCGCTGCGCCGCGATAATTGCTGACTACGCGCTCGACGACGACTGCCATGACTGTTTGCTGCGGTTCGGGGACGCGCGCAAGGCCGAGCACCTGGCGGACGGCGCGCGGGCTCTCAGCCGCGCCGAGGCCGGGCTGCCGTCCGTGCTGTCGGTGGCCGAGGGGCAGCCGTCCGCGGGCCTGTCGGACCCGCTCGCCATGCAGAGCCGGGCGGTGCTGACGCTGGCGCAGCTTTACTCGCACAATCTGCAGCGCGCCTTCCAGCGCGTGCGCTCGTTCGCGCAGTCGCGCCTGACGTCGTGGGGCGGGCTGGCCGTGTGCGTCGATGCCACTGTCTTACTGGACAGCGCGCAGATGTCGCGCGTGTTCCAGGAGTTCGCGTCACCGAGGGACCGGGCCGGCGCCAGCGACGCGCAGCCGCTGCAGCGCGTGCTGCAGCACTTGCGCGGCAACCTGGCCAAGAAGTACTCGCTCGCGCGCCGCGTGTGCCAGATGGTGCCGAACGGCCAGGGCATGACGTCCGACCAGCGGTTCGACGTCTCGCAGCTGAGTTTTCTGGACCCGAACGAGACCAGCAAGTCCGCCAAGTCGGGCTACGACAAGCGCCTGTCGTTGTTCACCACGGTCACGCCCGAGCTGGACAGCGCGTGGGCCGCCGCGCTCGAGGACTGGGTCACCGACCGCTGCGACGTCGCGACGTCGCGGCTGTCGCTGGGCCCGTTTGTGGTCGAGTGCCACGGCCGCGTGCTGGGGTCCATCAGCGCCGCCGGCGCCGAACAAATGCTACTGGCATTGCGCGCGCTCAAGCGAGGGGCGCAGGGCGACGACGTGGCGGACGCGGGCGGGCTGGCCCTGAGGCATCTGGGCCTGCTGCTGGACCGCGAAGAGAAACGGCTGATCATTCACACGTACGCGGGCAGGCTGTCGGCGCCCGTGCTGCACGTCAACAGCGGGTCGTGCCGCTGCCGCCGACGTGTGCGCCGCATCTGGGCCGGCTGGCGGCTGCGAGAACTGCGCCTGCCGCACAATGGACGATCCAGCTACCTCGTGAGCAACCAACTGCCGCCGGCAGCGGGTGACTGCCTGGCCGTGTGGCGCGCTCTGCGCGACCAGGGCTGCCTGGTGTGGCTCAGCATCCAGGAGTCGGCGGTGCAGGTGGGCTGCGAGAGCCTGAGCAAGTTCGCGGCCCGCGCGCCCGACTGTAACTTTGTGGACCTGTCGCCCGCCCGCCACCTGAGCTTTTCTTCGGCGCTGACGCTGTTCCACGAGCACGTGACGGGCCCGCGCCTCGTGTACGCGGTAGGCATGCAGTCGCAGTCCATCGGACAACGCCAGCCCGGGCGACTTGTTGTCCAGCTCGGCCAAGGAGCTGCTGCGCGGCGACCGCCCGCTGCTCGAGGCGCCCGTCGCGGCGTCTACGCTCGGGGTGCAGCCGCTGGGGCTCAACGTGCCGGTCGCGTACCGGGCGTGGTCGCACAACCAGGACGACGGCACGGTCTGGAGCCAGGGCGCGGCCGACCGCGGCTTGTTTGCGTTCCTGGACAGCAGGGCGTACTACGACCGCATGCACCTCGCACCCGTGTCGTCGCAGGCCGTACCGACGGTGGCGGTGGCAGCCACCAGCGGCTGGGACGGAGTGCTGGCCCGCACGCGCGCCGCGCTCGCGGCCGACAGCCACAAGCTCGCCAAGGCCCGCGGCTGCCGCTCGCTGGAGGGCTACCTGCTGGGCAAACGCCGCGACGACGCGTGGAGCGTGCCGCTCGGGCGCACGGTGCTGCCCGGGGACGTGCTGCTGCGCGCGCTGTCGTCGGCCGAGCCGGACGGCAGCGACGAGTCGTGCGTGCGGCGCACGGTGGCGCAGACCCGCGGGGTCGTGTCGCAGAACTGCCTATCAATTTCCGATCAGGTGTGGCTGGACACGGACCCCGCGCAAACGCCGCGGGACTGCGGCAGCGCGCCGGTGTACGCGCGCATGGTCGTAACCCGCCTGCTGCCTTTCCAGTACGGCGACAAGATCACCAACTCGTCGGGCCAGAAATGCACGCTGTGCGTGTTCGTGCCCGACCACGCACTGCCGTACCTGCCGACCGGCGAGCGCCCGGCCGTGCTGCTCGGGCCCTCGCAGATGTTCCGCAAGACCATCAACGACTGCGTCACCACGCTGCAGACGAGGCTCATAGCCCAGTACGGCCGGCAGCTGACGCACGAGACTACTGGCGGGCCCGCCAGCTACGTGTGGCCCTGGAACCAGGAGCTGCTGGCCTACACGCGGCTGTACGCCCTGCAACAACAGAAGTGCCGCCTCTGGCGCCCGGACTTCTGGTGGGTGCTGGAGGCGCACTGCTGCCCCATTGCCGCCAGGCTGTGGCGCAGCTGCCTGGAACACTGGCTCCGCCGGGCGTCCGCGCCGACTTCGGGCCCGCCTTGGCGGCGCTCAGCAAGGTCCTGCGCCTGGCGCTGCAGGCCTACGACGTCGGCGCGGTGCCGGCGCGGGGCTGCGCCCAAAAGAAAGACCTACACTTCCACGCGGGCGACGGCTCGTGCCGTGACGCCCTTTGCGTGAGCGGGCTCGCGCAGTGGGCCCACGCGGAGGAGAGCTGGCTCCTGGCGCAGGGCCGCCGCGCGAGGGTAATTCTAGGCCCGCCCGCGGGCGGGGCCCGCCGGGCGCTGGAGCTGGCCCTGGACGGCAAGGCGTTAGGCACGGGTTGGCGCGGGCTGCTGCTGCCCAACAGTGCCTGGGCGCCCGCCGCAGAACGCGCGGCTGCCGGCACGGCCAGCAACCTCGAGGCCACGTGGGACAGCGCACAGACGTGCGCCGCACCGTCAGCAGACGACACGGCCACGCCGGGCCTGCTGCAGGAGCTGCACTTGCGTGCGTCGGCCAGGATGTACAGCCCCGCCAGCATGGACCTGGACCCGCCCGCCAACCCCACGCTGTTCGGCTTCCAGTACTACATGCGCCAGGACAAGACGAGCGAGGTGCAGTTCAAGGTCAGGCACCAGGGCCCGATGGACCCGCTGACGCACCAGGGCACCAAGTCCGCGCGGGTGGACGGCGCGTCCAAGTTCGATTCCATGTGCCTGAACGCCGCGGTGCAGTCGGGGTCTACCGCGCTGCTGGAGCAGGTGCTGCAGAGCGCCGACTCGCGCCTCGACGTGGTCTGCCAGCGCTGCGGGCGGTTGGGGGTAGACGGTGCCGACGGCGCGGCCGTGTGCCTCACCAGGTCCTGCTCCCGGGCCTTTGCGAGCGGCTCGCACCCGGGGCTCGTGCGCCTGCCCACGACGTTCGTACTGCTCAAGGCCCTGCAGACCCTGGACGCGTCGGGGCTCATGTACAAGATCCAAACGAACGCAAAGGAGGAAGAAAAGAAGTAAGCCAACGCAGGCAAAACCTTTTTTTTAAAACACAGGGAAGGAAAGGTCGTTCAAGACAGAAAAAGTACTAGTTGTATTTATGAAACAGCCCGGACACTTGCGCAGAGCGGTGAAGTCGGCTCGAGAGAGAGAAAAACCATGTTTTTCAGCCCGGCAGACCAATGTTTTTTATTTCCTTTTTTTTGGGTACCTCGCAGGCACTAGTGTCGACATGGCCGTATTTTGCGAAATATTGGGGAGGCAAGGATTTGGCCGTTTTTGCGGGCCGTCACGAAAATTTTTTTTGAGGTGATTTTGGCAGTTGGACTAGTTGTAGAAAAAAATTAGGGAAGGATTGGCGGGCGGGGAAAAAAATTAGCAGATTGAAAATTTTTCCCCGCCCGCCAGTTTCCCCATTTTTTTTCTACTTCCAACGCCAATCCCCAAAATTTTTTGAGCTATCTTGGACCCGGCACTAGTGTCGACAAAACGGTCAGGGCTTTGCGGAAGTTGATGCCAAGATTTAGCCGCATTGCGGACTCGCAAAAATTTTTTTGGTGATTTGGCTTGGATGTAGAAAAAATTGGGAAGGATGGCGGGCGGGGAAAATTCAATCTGTGATTTTTTCCCCGCCCCCATTTCCCAGCTTTTTTTTGACTACCAACTCCGAAATTAAAAAAATTTTTTGAGCTATCTTAGACCCGGCAAATTGTCGACAAACGGCTAGCGGCAGTATTTAGCGGAATGTTGGTTGCCAGTATCTTTGGCCGTATTATCGCGGAAACTTTTTTTTGGGAGACGTGAATTTGCGGGTGGCTCTTTTTTGTTCTTCCTACTCTCTCTCCCTCCCTTCACCAAAAAAAAACTTGTCTTAAATTCTTTTTTCAGCAGTAAACGAAAAAAATCCCTGGATAGACTTAAAGACGAAAAAGATGTCAAGAGAAGGAAGAGCGTATCATGTACACAACACAGGCTTCGTCCCCGCCATGGTCGTTCAGCGGCCACCTATGCCCGCAGAAAAAAGTTTGCCTGCTGCAATGATCTTGCTGCCTGAGGGCAAATGGAAATGTTCATACTGTCAACCGAAAAACGTGCTATCTGACAAGAGTTGTAAATTATGCTACAGATTGACGCGTCGTTGTTGGACCTGTCTGACACAGTAAAGGGCGCGAAGGCTATTAAAAAATGGTACAGAGATTTGCAAGGCAGTCCAACGAACAGCTTATGTCATGCGTAGTGCCGGCTTTAGGCAGACAAGGCACAAGTTCCAGCAACAGACGAAACACACGTTCCAACAGTAGCACCGTGGAAACAGGAGGAACACAAGGAGAACCCTCGCCCATTTTTTTTACCTTGCTTGACTACTACTTCCAGGGCCTCCAGCAAGAACTTACCTTTGTGGACCTGGGCGCGGGCGCGGGCGTCAGTGTAAATATGGCCGCCTTCGTCGGCTTCAAGGGAGTGTACGGGGTTGAATCCGGGAACTTTGGCGAAAACACTAACAACTTGCGCCAAGAGTTCTGCCAAAAAAAGGTACTCCCGCCGCCACGCCGAAAGTCAAGTTTAATACGACAGGTGACAAAGAGGACTTTGAATTCGATAGCTATGGACGATGAAGAAAATGCGAACGTAAGATCTGCGTTTATTTCTTTGCCCCTAGTTGGTCCAAAAGGACAGGCAATACGCTCTGGCAATAATTGCGAAGACCCGCGCGTTCGGTTTGTGTTGCTCCTGGACTTTATCTCCAACTTTAAACGCGAAGGATTCTTTCCTGTTCAGTGGTCTGAACTGTTTACAGCTGATTGCCACCGGACTATCTATTCCACGGGCGGTAACGGTGAGTATCATTTACTGATCTTTCGCAGAAGAGGCGTGCCCGCGCCCCCCGTCTGATTAGCAAAACAAAAACAGGTGGTACAGGTCGCGGAGCTCATTAAAATCTCTTTTTTTTGGCATGCGGAAGCTAAAAAACAAAGCTTGTCAGTCCCGGCGCGGCTCATTCTTCCTACTGCTGCTCAGCCCAACAAGAAACTTTTTAATAACGCCAGAAAGAAACTTGGGAACCACGAGTGGGGCACAACGTGTCTCGTGCCTTAAACCACCCCCCGGTCAGAATGGATTTTCGCGCCCGGCCTCGTCAGATGTCTAGCCGCAGATGGCGAACAGAAAGGCGGGGGCGTACCTCTGTTTGTGCGTAAATGTAGTGGCCCTCCGCACGGGTCTTTTACGAACTAGCTCCACAGTTGCCTTTTGTTGCAACAACTGTCTTCTGTCGGAGGGAACGCGCTGCAACCGTCTTTTGCTGCGCAGTCTGTGCGTGGCGGCCGGCAGGGACGTTGGTGGCGGGGCTGTGGCGCAACTCCGGAACTTGTGTTGCAACAGCTGCGCGCGGGTAGGTTCTCGGTGCGGGGCTTTGAAGCGAAACTTGTGCTGTAGCAGCTGTGCGCGGGTCGGTTCTCGGTGCGGGGCTTTGAAGCGAAACTTGCGCTGTAGCAGCTGTGCGCGGGTAGGTTCTGGGGGCCCGCGCTCCATGGGGTGTGTGAACAAAAAAAAAGATGGGGGGGAACAGGGCCTGCACGGAAAGAAAAGCAAAAGACAGTGAGGAGGAGGGGAGGGGCCTGAGCTTGGCGCCTTCCTGGCAACACACCCGCCCCCAATTCGCCACCACCTTTTTTTTATATGCCCCGGCCCCCTCCCCCCATTCTCTCTTCCGCCGTTAGGGGGCCGGCCCCCTCCCCCGAACGGCGGGAGAGAAAAAAGGCCTCAAAAGCGCCGTAGCCCCCATGGAGCCCATGCCGCTTGACGTGGTGTGCCCCCCGGCCCGACCCATGACGCCTACGGCCGCCCTCCGGTTCTTGCGGCTGGCGGAGGCGCAGCTGTGCACGTGCATCGGGGGTGGGCCCCCGCGCCTCGCAGACGAACTGCGCTCTGTGCTGTTCCAGCACTACCGCTCGCAGTACCAGCTGGGGCAGCCCCGCATCCAACTCAACATCGTCGCCGACCCGTCGCACGTGCCTGCCGTTCGCAGCAGCGGCTGGTGCCACGTGCTGTGCTGGGCACTGAGCGCGTCGTACATGGCCAAGCACGAGTGGCGCGGGCGCGCGCTGCGAACGGTAGCGCCCGAACTCAAGGGCCTGGCCTCCTGTGACAACGTACGGGGCTGGGCGGCGTGCCTGGGCGTCCTGCTAGACAGGGGCCAGGGGCAGCCACAGACGACGCTGCCGGTCCCGTGGGCCGAGCTCGTGGCCGCTAGGTCCGAGTTCCAATCGCTAATTTCAGTGCTGCGCAGCGGCAACTGTAGCTCCGGCGGCGCCGTGCTCGAGTGGTTCAGGCGCCACGTTATCAACCGGGTTTGGGCAGGCCTGCAGAGGTGCTTCTGGGCACAATGCTACGCGGCCTGGCTCACGCCCGAGCCGGCCGCGACCCTGGCCGAGCTCTCGCCCTCGCTCGAAATACTGACCAACTGGTACGTGTACCTGTCATTGTTCTACGCGCTGCTCGCGGCCGCGGCCCCGTGCGCTGGGACACGCTGCTCGAGCCCACCACGCCCACGTCCGCGCGGGCCTTCCGCGAGCGTCTGTGGGGTGCCGGCACACCAAAGGTCTCGGAACGCGTCCGCGACAGGTTCATGGAGATCTGCTGCGCGCAGAACCTCACGGGCTGCGCCGAGGAAACCGCACCATCTTTGGCCTACCGTCGGCCGCCGTCAAGCCGTCGGCCGTCATGCAAAAGCTGGCGACTGTCTACCGGCGCGAGTGTCTGCAGACGCTCGCGGCCCGCGCTGCCCCCGACCCCGGCGCGGTCTGGCGGCTGGGGCAGGCACACCAGCTCAGTTCGGACGACCCGCTCGACGAGCTGGACCTGGCCCTGCTCGAGGAGCGCCTCGTGCTCCTGCACGGCCAGAGCGCCAGCGACAGGGGCCTGGTCTTGCCACCGCCCGTCGCGCTGCGCTGCACGCTCCCTGTACCGGCTGCGCACGAGTTCGGCGTCCTGCCTGACACGCTGCGGCCGCGGCCCGTGCTCATCAGCGCCTTTGGTGCCTGGCTGGGCTACGGGCCAGATGACGGCGTGGTGTTGTGCGGCTGCCTGCCCGAGGCTTACGCCTGGTGGTGCCTCACGCTGCAGCGTCGCTACCGCGGCCGTTTGCAGGACGGTACTATGTTCTTAAACACGGCGGTGCCTCTGCAGCCGTGGCTCGCCTCACTGGCGCGCCATTAGTAGCGGCCCTGCCACGGCCGCGCGGTTGGAGGAGAAGGGAAAGTCCAAAGAGGGCCCTGTGCGAACGATTCAACCCCCCCCCTCCACACACACCCCTTATTTCCCCCACCCCCCCCACACACACACACCTTATCCCCCCCCCCTCCTCACCCCAGTGTTTTTCTCACCCCGGCGGCCCCCCCCCTTTCCCTTCCCTCTCCTCCTCCCCCCCCAAAAAAAACCAAGATGAGACAAAAGAGGCTTTTGTTCCCCCCTTTCCCCTCTCCCGTTCCCCTTTTTTGCCTGTGTTGGCCCCCCCCCCCGGTGCGCCTCCCCGGAACCCCTTCCTATGTCGGAAGGGGGGGGCCGGTAGCGAAGGGGAATGTTGGGGGGCCGGTGAAGGGGGGCCATTCGCTCCACGCCTCTCCGCCCCCCCCCCGGCCATCGCCCTCCCTCCCTCCCTCTCTCGTTGCCGGCCGAAAAATGGTGCCACGGCTCTTTGGGTACACATTTCCAACAAAAGGCGCACAATCAAGCACCCCCACCCTTTGCTTTCTTTCTGTTTACCCTTTCGCGCTGCCATGTCCGCGACCGAGAACAAGCACGACCGCGATGACGAGAACAAGGGCGCGAAGCCAAGCGCGACGACGGTGGCAATTGAGGAGCCAGCCAAGCCAGCCCGCGACAAGCGCGAGAAACAGAGACCCCTAGCGCGCAGGCACAGACGCCGCGAGTGTCCCGAGGTGGGCATGCTGTGGCCCTCGGAAGTCAAGATGCTGGCTAGACAGTGCAGGATCGGCCGGCTGGGCGGCAGGAAGTTGCGGCGCAGCGTGACGGACTCGCTCGACGACTTCGTGCGGGTCATGCACGAGCGCGTGGACCTGTACGGCGGGGAGAACTGCGGCCGCAAGACCGCCCGGGTCGAGGACGTGCTCAGGGCGTACAAGACGGGCTTCGGCCGCCGGCTGTACCTGGGCGTGGACGAGCCGCCCGCCAAGAAACGCCGCACTGTCAAGCGCGAGAAAGAAGAGGAAGAGGAACAGGAGGAGCGCGACCCCGCAACAGCAGCAGCAGCATCGGACTGACAAAATTGAACAACACACGGGAATAGTAGCCGGCCAGGCAGCACAAGTAAACAATCCTTCTTTTAATTAAAACAAAAAAAAACTCCCCTCCAAGAGACAAAGATTTCTGGCCATCACCAGATCAAGCACGGGCCGCTCAAAAAAAAGTGCTAGCTACAAGAGTGGAAAGTTCTTTCTTGGCGTGGTTCAGCAGAAAGCTCTCCTTCGGATCCCTTTTGCTCCTGCAGCTTTTTCCTCTCTCTGTCTCTGCTTGTTCTTTTTGTGCGCGCCCCGTCCATTCACTCAGTTCAACTCGCTTGCGTACTCCTTTTGGAACCAGCTTTCTCCGACGTAGGAACGCCGCCGGCTTTGATGGATGCCATATCTGCACGCAGATCTTGCATCATTTGAATTAGCTCTTGTATAGTCATGCCGTTGCCTCCCTCGATATGGCTCACCAAATGTTGATATTCTTCTTTTGTCGCGTCCGGGTCTTCCGGCCATTTGCACGGGTTCGAATCGCACTTCATCCAGGTGATCATGGCTATGAAGTATTTCGCGACCGCAAAGGAGTTGCCGATCACGGACAGGAGGCTGGAAGCAGCCCACATCATGGCATTCTGTATGGAGCATTCTCCGCCGTCATTGGCGTTGTCGGTCAGGACGCAGTCATTGCAGATAGTAGTAGCGTTGGCGTCTCGGCCAGTTCTCAGCATTACCGACCACTCCATACGAGAACTGTCCAAATTCGGGTTGCGGAGGATCATGATCTCCTCCTTGTTGTTATGGATGTTGTTCATGACCATGAGCGACAGCGACAGCAGCAGTAGCGTCATGATGAAGCCGGCCATGTGGATCAGCAGGTGGTTTCTGTAGCCGTAGAACTTGATCACGTTTCTCAGCACTTGAGTTCTGGACTGAGAATACATATCTTTCCACACGGTCGAGAAAAAGAAAAAGGCCACGAACAGCGACGCCGCCGTCACGGCTATGCCCGTGATAATCAGGCCTCGGCTCGTTTTGAAGATTTGGGATTCGGTGCCAAAACCTTCGCCTACCGCATACGGCCTGTCATCGAACATGTGCCTCATGCTGAAAGAGGCAGAGGCCAGATGCAAGGACATACCACCGGCCGAGAAAAGCCACATAAAAACATAAAAACACGATGCATACTTATCCTCCTCTGTCTTTGGGGGGCCGCTCTCGCCGCTGGCTTCCGGGGCTACTTTACTATTAACATGCATTGCTTTTTTCTTTCTTGAGCGCAAAGAAAACAAAAGGGCTGTACGTGTGAGCAGCCCTCCGGGTGTGTGTTGGTACCAGCGCAAAGGTTGGTTCGCACAATCTTGGTTATTAAAATACAGTCTTGAATAGAACGTGCAAATCTTGCCCAAAAACTTTTTAAAAAGTTACAAGGAAAAAGAAACTACTCTCTATTCCCCCCCCCCGAGGTTGGCAGAACTAACACTTTTTTTCCCTCCCTTTTTTTTGTCTCTTTTGATGATGTTTTTCTTTTTTTTTCGGGGATGGGACATACGAAAGAGAAAAAGGGGGGGGGAGGAACGGCGGGGGACACGGGCTTTTGGGGGGTACAAAAAAGGCGGCTACAACCACCATTCTCTCTCTCCCTCCCACTCTCAATTCCCTTTTCTCGTATACGAAAAAAAGGGAAAAGATCAAGCCGCTGGCACACACAGAGAGTGGGGGAGGGGCAACTACGGTGCCAACAGTCTCTCTTGCTCTCTCTCTCCTCTCCCTCCTTAAGAAAGCAGAAGAAAACTAGCCCTCCCTCCCCACTTTCTCTCCCCGCACCCTCCCCCCCCCCCGACGGCCCGTGCAAATTGTGCCTTCTCCTTTTCCCTTCCGCTCCACGCATCCTCCCCCCCCCCGGCGGCCCGTGCGAATTGTGCCTTCTCCTTTTCCCTTCCGCTTCTATCCACACCCGCTTGGGGAGCGCACGGGTTTCCTTTAATTCGTCTTGGGGCCAGCCCGCAGCCTGGCGCTGTGTTTGTCAGGTCCTTTGCCCTCCCCCCTCAGGGCTTTTCTCGGCGGCGCTGCTGCCATCTGCTTGTCTTCTTGGATGATGTAGGACCACCGAAGTTCGGACCCCGCCCTGAAGACGGGGTTCTGCCCCGTGCCGCAGGTCAGGTACGGCCGGCGGAGGCCCGGACGTTTGTACGCGGGCTTCTTGAGGACCAGCAAAGGCTGCTGGTCGCCGCTGTTGACCAGCTGCGCGGAGCCCTGGTACCGTAGCGCGGGCGGCAGTTCGAACACGATGGAGCTTGGCGCGCGGAGAAAGCGCTGCCACGTGCCGTCGTGCAGCGCCAGGCGTTTCAGGATCTGGGCCTGGTGCCACTTGTACAGCTCGAGCAAGCCGAAGCCGTCGATGCAGACCGCCTCCCAAGACAAAAAGTGCGTGGCGCGCGAACGTTGCGGTGCAATCGCAAGCTTTGGGTGCGTGATGACGCTCCCGTCGAAGAAAATGCCGCCTCCTACATTGTCGGGGTTTATTTCCGTGGTAGTAAACGCGCCGAAGTTGTCGCCACCGTCGTCGACGGCAACGGCGAACACAGTGTGCCCGAGGGTGCCCAGCGCGGTGCCCTTGAGGTTGGGGTCGTCCGCACGCGGCCACCCGTAGGGCTCCTGGAGGCAGGCCGCGCACGCGGGCGCCGGTCTCCAGAGACGCACTCCGTCGGGGGCAGTGTGCAGGTCACCCGCAGCCCAGGCACAGCGACAGATTACGCACAGCTTTGGAGGATTCGCCATCACTGCCCGAGGTTCTCGTCGGCTAGCTTCGAGTTTTTCCTGACCTCCCAAAAGAGACAATAGCTATCTTCTGGCTTCTGGCAGTGCAAGAAACAAATGTAGCAAAAAAAACGAATCAGCATCGTCGTCTATAAAAAAAAGGCAGACACTAGACCGCCTCTCCAAGGACAGACGTTTACACAAAGAAATTGAATGCAGCTTGCAAGGAATCACACATTTCATATACACAGAAAAAAAACAAGCCACCGATACACACACACACACGATGCAAACAAAACACAAACAAAACAAAAAAAAAAAAGCATAGTACAACAACACAAGAATACACACAACAAAAATAAGCACAAACCATACACAAAAACACACACACAAGCATAAAAACAAAAAAACAACGACGATACACACACACAAACACAAAAAAGCAATACCCGTAAACAGGCATACACAAAAAAGCAATACCCGTAAAACAAGCCACCGATACACACACACCAAAATTAGTCACAAAAAGGCATACACACACGCAGATATTAAAACACGACACATACACAAACAAAAAAAAACTCTCGAGGCATAAACACACACACACAAATATGACGCACATAGACACACACTCTCTCTCAGAGGCACATACACACGCGAAAACATATAAACACACGCACACACACACATGCACACACAAACATTACTTGCAAAAACAACATTCAAGCACACACACATACCAACATTACTCGCAATGGTACACGCGCAGGTATTACACACTGACATCATCATATATATACACACACAAAGCCTGTCTTCGCAAAATCGCAACATCTAACAGTGACATACATACAAACACACGACGATACACACACAAAACACACGACGATACACACACACGACGATAACACACAACACACACGACGATACACACACAAAACACACGACGATACACACA
>WBZZ01001494.1:0-28997 GCA_019918135.1 Paulinella micropora
ACATACATACATACATACATACAGATAGAACAGAAAGAACAGAAAGAATAGATAGAATAGATAGAATAGATAGAATTATATATAGAATAGATAGAATTATATATAGAATAGATAGAATAGATAGAATAGATAGAACGATAGAACATATAGGACATATAGGAAAGATAGGAAAGATAGGAAAGATAGGAAAGATAGAACAGATAAAACAGATAAAACAGATAGAACAGATAGAACAGATAGAACAGATATAATAGAATAGATAGAATAGATAGAATAGATAGAATAGATAGACTAGATCAAACAGATAGACTAGATAAAACAGATAGAAAAGATAAAACAGGTAGAATAGATAAAACAGGTAGAATAGATAACATAGACAAAATAGATAGAATAGATAGAATAGATAGAATAGATAGAATAGATAGAATAGAATGGAACGATAGGACATATAGGACATATAGGAAAGATAGGAAAGATAGGACAGATAGGACAGATAGGACAGATAGAACAGATAGGACAGTGAGTATAGATAGAATAGATAGAAGAGATAGAACAGATAGAATAGATAGAACAGGTAGGACAGATAGAATAGATAGAATAGAAAGAATAGAAAGAATAGAAAGAATAGAAAGAATAGATAGAATAGATAGAAGAGACAGAATAGATAGAATAGATAGAATAGATGGAATAGATGGAATAGATGGAATAGATAGAATAGATAGAATAGATAGAACAGATAGAACAGATAGAACACTTAGAACAGATAGAACAGATAGAATAGATAGAATAGATAGAAAAGATAGAATAGATAGAAAGATAGAAAAGATAGAATAGATAGAATAGATAGAATAGATAGAATAGATAAAACAGAAAGAATAGATAAAACAGATAGAATAGATAGAATAGATGGAATAGATAGAAGAGATAAAATAGATAGTATAGATAGAATAGATATAATAGATAGAATAGATAGAATAGATAGAAAAGATAGAAAAGATAGAATACATAGAATAGAATGGAACGATAGGACATATAGGACACATTGGAAAGATAAGACATATAAGACAAATAGGACAGATAGAACAGATAGGACAGATAGAACAGATAGAACAGATAGAATAGATAAAACAGATAGAAAAGATAGAAAACATAGAAAAGATAGAGAAGATAGAATAGATAAAACAGATAGAATAGATAGAACAGATAGAATAGATAAAATAGATAAAATAGATAGAATAGATAGAATAGATAGAATAGGTAGAATAGATAGAATAGGTAGAATGGATAGAATAGATAGACTAGATAGAATAGATAGAATGGGATGGAACGATAGGACACATACGACATATAGGACAGATAGGACAGATAGGACAGATACGACAGATAGGACAGATAGGACAGATAGGACAGTGAGTATAGATACAATAGATAAAAGAGATAGAAGAGATAGAAGAGATAAGTATGTATGTATGTATGTATGTATGTATGTATGCATGTATGCATGTACATGTATTAGCATGCATGTATGCTATGTATGTATGCATGTATGTATGCATGCATGCATGCATGTATGCATGCATGCATGCATGCATGCATGTATGTATGTATGTATGTATGTATGTATGTATGCATGCATGCATGCATGTATGTATGTATGCATGTATGTATGTATGTATGTATGTATGTATGTATGCATGTATGTATGTATGTATGTATGTATGTATGTATGTATGTATGTATGTATGTCTGTATGTATGTATGTATGTAGGTATGTAGGTATGTATGTATGTAGGTCTGTATGTATGTATGTATGTATGTATGTAGGTATGTAGGTATGTATGTATGTTTGTATGTATGTATGCATGTATGTATGTATGTAAATGGAACAAATGGATTAGATATAATAGATAGAATAGATAGAATAGATAGATCAGATAGAACAGATAGAACATAGAACAGATAGAACAGATAGAATAGATAAAACAGATAGAATAGATAACACAGATGAAATAGGTAGAATAGGTAGAATAGACAGAATGGATAGAATAGATAGAACAGATAGAATAGATAGAATAGAAATAACATATAAAACAGAATCGACAGGATAGAGAGGATAGACAGAATGGACAGAATAGACAGAATAAACAGAATAAACAGAATGGATAGGATAGATAGGATAGATAGGATAGATAATAGAATAGATAGAATAGATAGCATACCTTGGATTGGTAACACTTGGTTTTTTTATTGTCAAGCCAAGTTCTTCCTACATACACACATAGACACATACAGACACACATACATACATACATACATACATACATACATACACACCGTAGCCTCTCGATGCTCTTTCGGCCTGCACCATCGCGTCCTCCTCGCAACTGCAAACCAAAACAATATCCCTCTCCTCCTTCTTCTCCTTCTTGAACTCTCTCTCTCTCTTTCTCTCTCTCTCTCTCTCTCTCTTCTCTCTCTCTCTCTCTCTCTCTTCTCTCTCTCTCTCTCTAATTCTTCTTCTTCCTCTTCTCTTCTTCCTTTTTTTCCCGTTATTATTTTTACTACTAATATTGTTGCCATTTATTTATTTACTTATTTATTTATTTATTTATTTATTCTGGTGTTGTTGTGTTTTTGCAGTTGTTGCTACTATCTATATTACTGTTTTTGTTTTCTCTCTCTCTCTCACTCTCTCTCTCTCACTCTCTCTCTCTCTCTATCTTTCTTTCTCTTCCTCTTTCTCTCGATCTCTCTCTCTCTCCCTCCCTCTCTCTCTCTCTCTAAACATACATACAAACATGCATACAAACATACAAACAAACATGCATACAAACATACAAACAAACATACATACATACATACATACATACATGGTATTACGTACAACAACAACAACAACAACAACAACAACAACAACACCATCTTGCAGTTAATAATTACTTTGTATAAATTTTGATTAATAAATTGAACAACAACAACAACAGTGGAAATTGAGGGCCGTAGCCACACACCATCTTGCATTTTAAATACTTTGTTTAAGTTTTATTATTATTAAATACAAAAACAACAACAACAACAACAACAACAACATTATTAATATTAATTAGATTGCTCCTCAACTGTTGTATTATTATTAAATTTTACAACAACAACAACAACAACAACGACAACAACAACAAC
Organism: Paulinella micropora; assembly: GCA_019918135.1. Classification (NCBI taxonomy): domain Eukaryota; phylum Cercozoa; class Imbricatea; order Euglyphida; family Paulinellidae; genus Paulinella; species Paulinella micropora. The sequence goes on from WBZZ01001494.1 coordinate 3,181, forward strand.
AACAACAACAACAACAACAACAACAACAACAACAACATCAGCAGCAGCAGCATCATCACATCATCAACATCACCAAGAACAATAGAATAGAATTTGTTTAAAGGACTGACAGTGCCTAATTGGCCTGGGAAAAAAGCTTGCGATGCCGCAGAGAAAGTCCGAACCGAAAAAGACGAAAACTTGGAAACATGACTAAAAACCAAATGGCTCATATGCCTCAGCAAGGGGATAGTGCCCCAGTACTAAAGCAGCAACTCCTGCTCAAAAATACATATTGGCTTTCAAGACAACCTCATAAACTCTACCAGCATGAAAGATGAGGCGAACAAAGGAAAAAATAGGCACTGGGAGCGCTTCAAAAGGAAAACAGTACTAAAACAAACAATTACAAGAACACACACACAGACAAAGCCCAAACAGAACACAAAACTCACGAACCCAAGCAAAACAAAGCAAAGGACAAAAAGGACCAAACAGCTACAGCACCGACCAACCAACCACCCAAACCCACCGGACCAAATAGGAGACGAAGCAAAAGGAGAAACAAACAAAAACAAATATCACACAAATGTATGAAACGTCATTGAAAGCGAAAAAACAACTACATCATCAAGCGCAAGAAATAAATGAAGAAAATGAATCAGGCACTCCCACTAGTCCCACGACCGACCAAACAACCAGAACAAAAATAACAGCCAAAAGACAAAGGAGAAAACCAGCACAAAAGCTAGAAGATACTAACGGAAACTCAGGCACGCAACGGAAACAGAAGTAACAGAGGAAAAACCCAAACACCCAAGCACAGCAAAGCACGTAACAAAATTAACTGTGGCAATTCCTTTTTCCAGTCGAGCTCTGCCCATAAATGCAAGAAGGGCCGACCTGTCTGGTCATCATCATTGTCATCATCATCATCAACAACAACAACAACAACATTCTTTATTAATTAGCTTAAACAACAACAGCAGGTAGGTATGTAGATATGTTGTAGGTAGGTAGCTTATCATTGGTAGGTATACTATAGTACTAGTTATAAATTCAATTAATTAATTAATTAATAAGTATAGGTTAAGGGGACATACCCTAACCCATCCCAACTCTGTCATCAGCGTGTCTACCATACGCCAGTCTGCTAGATAGTGCTTCTTCTTCCACATCTGAAACAAGGTGAAAATAACTAAGAGAAAGCTTAGCTTCATCGAAAGTGTTTGAAACCTCCAGCCGCCATGCATCAAAGGGCGATAGCCATAGGATTTTTGTAACCAATACCAAGCTTTCTTGTATGTTACTCCCTAAGAAATGATTATGTTAGTATTTGTGTTATTAAGTAAACACTCAACGGTTTAACTTACCAGCTCTCTAGACGCTGAAGTTAAGCAATCTTTTCGACTTTTATAAGCCAACAGTAAACGCAAGGACAGTGCATCCTTGTCATCCCTGGTTGTCCCAGGCAATACATTACACTGATTTGGAGGTAGTAGGGACATGTTACCACATACTAAGATCCCAGAAACTAGCTTAAAAAAATTTGGTGAGCGTTCAGTCGCATGACTGTGCTTGTGATTATTCTAGTTATTCTATGCATGATTTATACACGTGTTGATGTGGAATGACATGGTGATATGTGTGGTCTGACAACCCGTTTTTGACTGGCGCCTGTTTTCCAACGATCACAAAAGGCAAATGATAGTGATTCAGACTAGAAAAAATACAATTACAAAAGGTAACAAAAAAAAACGATTGTGGTCGCGTGATTTCTCCACCTTGTGATCAAGAGAGTGTTGTTCTCAGAATGAAATAATCTCTCTTGATCAACAATCACATTTGTTATAAAATCTTGTTTATTTTGTGGCATGCCCATGTTGTTTGAGAGAAAATCATGTTATTTGGATATTGCCTAAAATTCCTCATTCTCTGCCTGCTTTCGTTGCTGCCAATCATGTTCAGTGAAAACGACGAAAAAAACAACAAGTTTGCTTGAGATACATTATATTAGTATTATAGGGTCGCACTTCAGCACACTTTTTCACGACACACCCCCCGCCACCAGAGACACACCCGGCCGGCCCGGACGGGACAAAATGGTAACTGCCAAATAAGTTCGTATTTTAAATTAAAGTCATAAATATAGAGACACATACAGGATAATAAACGACGACACGGAAAAAAAGACAAGTCGTAGATTTACAATTTCAAAAGGATGTATTATGTTAAAGAATAATGAAAAGAGACCGATGGTAAAAATTCAATGGAGAGAAGGAAATGAAACGATGTGTAAAAGTTTTAGTATTGGAAAACGAAGAAACCAAGAACAAGCAATGGAAGAAGCAAAAAAATACTATGATGAAAAAGTAAAACCAAAGTAAGATGAATGGAAAGTCAGTTATGATAAGGAAACAAAAGAAATCAAAAAAGAAAAGAAAAGGAATTGGAAGAAGACTCCTTTCAAGTGTGAATGCGGAGTTGAAATCAATAGGAGTAGCAAAGCAAGACATATGAAATCAATCAGGCACAGTAGGGGTAAACCCCTACAACCCCACTGTGGGGTTTGAAAGGGGCAGAGTCCCTTTCGGCCCCGCCAGCACCGCCCGCACCGCCCTAATTTCCATCTAAACACAGGGCCCCCCGTATATATAGACACGGGGAGCACACGGCAGACCACGGCGGGGGCAGACAATTGAGATAATTAATTTTTATTTTTGAAAAAAATATTTTCCTATATATACACTGACCAACAATGGAGACACACACTTACAACGGTAAGACGTATAGGTTGGACAAATTTAGGGAACAAAAAATTAATTATGAAATCAAAACTGTTAGGGGTCAAGATGTGCTGTATATAATACCGAAGACGAGAAAGTATAAGGTGGATACAACAACGGCCCAAAATTACTTGAACAGAGTAAGAGGTGCTGTTTACTTTGAGCATCATGCTATTCCAGTAGCACCACAAGCGAAAGTGAGAAAGAAAAGAAAGGGTGAAAGACTTAATGCGATACGGAAACTACGAAATCAAACACGTTGACAGAAAGAAGCACATTCTAGGTATTAATGAAAGCCAGTATTGGGTTAGGATTAGAGGCAACTTTACTTCATTCAGTATGGAAGATGTAGTAAAGTTTATTGAGATAATACTGAACGACTTTATTAAAAGACAGAGACAGAATAATATAGTAAGCCTAAGTATCAAGTTTGTAGATTACTATGGAGCAGTATCTACGGGTTTGAAAAAGATTAACGAGATTTCTGTCAGCGAGGTTTTAGAAAGACTGTCAGCAATATTTCAAAGCAACGAAAGCCTTTATACAGACGAAAAGGGAACTAATATGGATAGGTTTAGATTCGTTTTGAAATCTGTTGAAATGCAGACGGGAGTGACTAGGCTTCAAATAATTAATAAGCTTGATGTATATAAAAAGAAAGAAGTAATTCAAATTAATAATACAGACAACATATGCTTAGCCAGAGCAATTGTTGTAGTAAAAGCAAAAATTGAAAAACACAAAAAATACAAGACAATAATGATGGGACGAAAGATACAGGAGGAGATGGCTTTGAAACTACACGAAGAAGCGAAAGTTATTCAGGATGTGTGCGGTATTCCTGAAATTAATACATTTGCTAACCACATTAAATACAATCTTGTTATTGTTGAATTCCCTGACAAGATTGTTTATAAGACAGATTTACTTGATAAGGATTGCAAACGACTTACGAACCTTTACATACTTAAGACAGAGAACCACTACGATGCGATAACCAATATGAAGTCTATGGTATGTAAAGAAAACTTCTGTGAGTTATGTCTAAGAGGATTTCAAAAGAGACATTCTTGCGAATCAACTTGTAATATCTGCGAAACCAAAGACTGCAAGGGTATTAACGATAAAAGCAATTGGACTGATTGCTATTCGTGTAATAGAAAGTTTCCGAATACTGCCTGTTTCAACAACCACAAGAAGACGAACTGTGATATCAAAGCGAAATGTCTTTCGTGCGGACTTAATTACAGAAGGAAAGACAAACACAAATGCGGTTATGCGAAATGCAGTAATTGTAAGGAACTGAAACCACTTGAACACCAATGTGAAATCGTGAAGAAAGACATATTACCTTTTTCAGAGAAATACATATTCTTTGACTTTGAAGCGACACAGGATACGGGCGAGCACATTGTTAATCACGCGGAAAGTCAGTATTTTGATGCTAAGGAACCACCCGTCATTCATAAGAACATTGATGATTTCTGTAAGTGGGCTTTTGAATCTAAGCATAACGGCTTTACATTCATTGCCCATAACAGTCGCGGTTATGATTGTCAGTTTATTCTCAAGTGGTTAGTGGATAACGGACAGGCACCATTCGTCATTTATCAAGGGGGTAAGATAATGATGATGACATTGAAGAAATACCGCTTCATTGATAGTTTGAGTTTCTTGACTATGCCTCTGTCCGATTTTCCTAAGACATTCGGTTTGAAAGAACTTAAAAAGGGTTTCTTCCCTCACTATTTCAACACGGATAAGAACAAAAACTATGTTGGTGTTATGCCTCATAAGAAGCACTACGGATACGACACGATGAAAGATAAGAAGAGAGCGGAATTCTTAGAATGGTATGAAAGCCAAAGAAACAACACATTTGATATGCGGAAGGAAATTGCGGAATACTGTCATAGCGATGTTGATATTTTGAGAAGGGGATGTATGGATTTTAGAAAGCAGTTTTTAGAATTCGGCATTGACCCGTTTCAATATACAACTATTGCGAGTTGTGTTATGGCTTTGTATCGTGCTGAGTTTATGCCAGAGAATTCAATTGCTGTGTTGAAGGCGGAAAAGCAAAACAGGATTACCTCTCGGGCTTGTGTTGAATGGATAGCCTACAGAAGCAGGTTAGACCAAATAGATATCAAACACGCATTCAATGGCGGTGAAAAGATGTTTCGTATTGGCGACTCAACTATTTACGTAGATGGCTGGGATGAGAAGAACAAAACCGCTTACGAATTTCACGGCTGTCTATGGCACGGATGTCCGAAGTGCTTTAATGGTAATACAATCAATACTAAGAAGAACAAGACGATGGGAGAACTATACAAGGCAACAATGAGACGAGAAAAAGAACTAAGCAAACAAGTCAGCAAACTAGTAATTATCTGGGAATGTGAATGGAGATTAATGAAAACGAGTGAAAGCCTAGCGGAAGATACTAATGAACGAATTACCGAACAAGAAGGGCTTAACCCGCGAGAAGCAATGTTTGGAGGTAGAACGGATGCTCTTAAATTGTATTGGAAGTCAAGACACGACAACGAATATGCGAAATACATTGACATATGCTCTCTGTATCCTGCCGTTATGTTTTACGACCTTTACCCTAGCGGACACCACGAAATCATACGGCCATCAAATGTAGGGGCAAGCCCCTACAACCCCAACGGAGGGGGTGCGGGGGACGAAGTCCCCTGCGAGATGAAAAACAAAATCATAAACAGAGAATATTTCGGAGTGTCTAAGGTTAAGATGCTACCGCCTAGAAAATTACTACACCCCGTTTTACCTAAGGCTGATAGAGGTAAGCTTATGTATTACTTATGCGACAAGTGCGGAATGACTGAACAGAAAACCGAATGTAAGCACACCGATAATGAGCGAGCAATAACTGGCACTTGGGCAACTCCTGAAATCTACAAGGCCTTAGACAAAGGCTACAAGCTAATTAAGGTATATGAAGTATGGCACTGGAAGGAACAGAGCAGTAGCCTGTTCAAAGATTACATAAAAACTTTCTTAAAGGTTAAACAAGAGTCAAGTGGATATCCTGATGGCTGTATTACACAGGAACAAAAAAGAAACTACATTGACAGTATGGAAGTCAAGATGGGTATTAAGATGGACGAAAACAAAATAGAAGAAAACCCCGGAATTGCTAAGTTGTGCTTGAACTCGTTGTGGGGTAAGTTTGGTGAAAAGCAAAACAAAACTCAAAACAAAATGATTAAAGATAAAGATACCTTATACAAGTTAATGAACGATAAGTCAGTCGATAACATAAACATAAAAATTATTAACGACAAAATAATAGAAGCGAGTTATGACCTTAAACAGGATGCGGTAAGCGACCCAGTAAAAACAAATATTGTAGTTGCTTTATTTACGACTTGCCACGCGAGGATTAGATTATATGAGATGATGGACAAACTAGAGAACAGAGTTCTATACCACGATACCGACAGTGTCATATATACAACAGACTTAACGAAGGGCGAAACAGATGTGAAAACTGGTAAGTTGTTAGGCGCATGGACGGACGAACTACACGGAGCAAAGATTATGACCTTTATCGGAGGCGGACCAAAGTGTTATGGCTATGTCTTAGATAACGGCAAAGCAAGTATGAAAGTCAAAGGCTTTAGTATGAATTATGAAAACAATAAATCATTAAATTTACCAAATATGTTAAGTGTCATTAGTTGCGGACTTGGAATTAAAAACGATGACCTTATTGAGAACGGCAAGAATGAATTGTTAGAGTTGCTTAAGACTCAGGAAGAAAAATTAATTGCTAAACGAATTGAAAAATCTGGTAAAGTTGTTATTGTAGAGAACAGCAAGATAACAAGAGATAAACAACAGAAAAAAATAACGAGCGAATACTTAGAAAAAATATTCAGCTTTACTTACACTAAAAGAAATATTATTGGTATTGTAGATAATGCGATTGAAACTAGACCGTGTGGATACTAAATGAAAAAGCAATAAAAACTTTATAGATACAACTTACAGTTGTAAACTGTATATTTTTTTGCCTTTACCTTTAAAGCTTCTAATTGTATGAATTCCTTTTTTGGGTTTCACTAGCTTAGTATTTACAGCCGTAGCCCCTAACAATGATACGGGGTCAAATGCGGTTCGGTAGTTCGTAGTTAGCTTCGCCGTCTTCGCCCTCTTCCCTTTTGGATTAACCTTCACAGCCACTCTGTCAATAACTCCTTCAATGAGGTCTATCGTGCTACTTCCTTTGTTGTATGTTGTAGCCTTAACACCCGTCTGTCGGCTCAGGTCTTTTGCTATTGTGCCACCTAACGAATGACCCGTAAGCTCTACATTATCCTTACCATATTTCTTTATGACTTCATTAACCAGCTTCTGCTCTTCTTTATATCTCGGTGTTCTTTTTAATACTCCCTTTACCAATGCGACATCTGTGAGCAAGTCTCGCTTATCCGCGGAGCCTCTAAATGCTACAATCGCCTTACCATCTTTTGCATACACTGTTGATTTTTCTTTGCTGGCAACTTTCCATCCGTCAGCACCCTTTCTATCTGACGAAGACAAATAGACATCCTCTGACAACTCAGCACTGCCTCCCTTCTGCTTTCTGTATTCCTTACCAGCTTTTTTCGATGCCTCCTTGTAGCTTATATTATGCTTAGCAGAGTAAGCCTTAACGAACTTTATCCACTCGGTCATCCTATATTAATTATTTAATTTTTTTATTTTTTATACTCCCTACTATATACTCACTACTCTACACTCACCGATGCAAAAGCTTTGTGAAAAATTTGAACAGCTATCTGTCAGCAACAAAGACAGAACATTTACTTTACAAGAAATTAAGCAAGTAATTGATGGACACATTAATGAATATAAATCAGAAAACAAGAAACTTCAAGAACAAGGAAAGATACCTATGGGAAAATATAAAGGAAAGACAGTCGCCGATGTGGTTGTATTTGATACCCAATACTTAAGATGGATGGCAAAGCAACCATTTCTAGACAATTATCCTGAGCTAAAAAAAGAAATATTCAAACAGCTTCAATTGTAGGAGCTGAAACTTTTATACAAAGTTTCACAAAACTTGGGTTTGTAAGGGCTCGCCCTTACAGCCACTACGACCCAGGTATTTTTTTTTTGTTTGGTAAATCACTAAGTCAGCATTAGAGGGGGGGGGGGGGGTTGTAGGGGGCGAAGACCCCTACTGATCTTCTAAGAAATTAACGATAACACTCACATTTCCTCCATTTGCGACAGTAGATACAGACTTTTGTAAAAATGTTAGATTTTCGCCAGGAGCGAGTTGAACATCGTAAGCTCTCAGGTCAATAAGCTGGCTTGAAGTAGCATTAACATACAGTTTAAGGATGACATCCGTTATAGTGGCACCACCAAGAGCAGTCGCAGCGATGTCCTTTGATACGATTGAGGTTGTGGCATCAATATCCGCGAAGTTCTCCGCCGTAAGTGTTCCAGTTGTTTTCACAATCCGCACTATATTAACTTTGGTGTCTTCGTTTGATATGCTTACGAGAGTTGGGTAAACGGTTGAATAATTTGTTGAGGCACCATTAAAAAGTGATTTATTTTTTATGCTGAGAATTGGGCTTTCAGTAGTGCTCGCCTTTTCATCTCCTTCCGCTTCGTTTGATATGCTTGTATTAATAGTGTTGGTGCCCTCAATAAACATACTACAACTTGCTGTTTTCAAACTTTGTATTCCAGTTCCGCCATTATTAAACATTCGTGCCACAAAAGGGAGAGTTGTATTCCGAAGACTGACACCCGTGTTGACATTCGCATACTTAATCATATGGACTTGCTGGAATTCGCCTGTATTCGGGTTCTCAATTGAAAACTTAATAGCACCAAAGCCCAAGTATTGGAATTGAATTTGAAATACATTTCCCTTCGTCCAATCCATATTAGGCATATCGCCTGTTCCATTACACGGGTCATTCCAAGTCGCTTGTGGAACCAAGGTAGGCACTCCTGCTTTGGTATGGAGAATATTCCTTCCGTCATTTTTAGTCTTGTAAAAATAGAAACCATTATCTAATACACTATCACCAATGCCAATAAATGAATAGTAGTCCTTGGTTTCGTCCGTAGTCCATAAGGCAGTGAAGCGACACATAACTCCCATCCCTGTTCTATTTAATTCTTTTTTTGCTTACCATAATGGCATCGGCGGTAGCTTTCGCTTCCGTTTTCAATTCAGCCATATTCGCATTAAATGCTACGGTCGCATTAGTTTGAGTTAGCGACCATATCCTTGTATTAACTGTGTAGGGAAAGATTGTGTTAATGAGCTGGTTAATGCTTCACCAAAGGCGGTTTTCATATTATTAGTTTCAACGTGTCCGTCATACCCGACTTTGACATTTACGAAATCGCCATCTGGATTTTGTGCTATCAAATTTCGCTGATGACTCATTGTAGGTTGTATATTATCAAAAAAAATAAATAATCTATCAAAATTAATTACCTACTCGCGGGGTTTAATTTCTAGTAATGGTGCCATTCCTGACATTTACTTCTTGCTGAGTTACGACAAATGTGTAATGTTTGGCCGCAATATTGACAGTTGTAGCAATAAACTCCCATCGTCGCTCGGTGTCTAGACTTAATCCGCTGATTTCATTTTGGTCCTTGCTCCACAGTGGGCGGGTATTGTCAAAGCTATCACACCAAACCCAGTTGTATTGATAAACATTGCTATTCATCAAAGCAGAGCCTTCCAACTTTGGTTTAAGATGCATATAGTCTTCTAGTTTCCAGTTTGACAATCAACATTGAATTCTTGAAGTCGTGCTCCGTCTAGTGTAGTATAAAAAGTTTGGACCTTTGAGCCGAGCAGGTTGCTATTGTCATAAGCAGTGTTCTTATTTTCGGTCGTGTTAAATACAGAATGATAAATTTTCTTAATTCGCCGTCCGTGGCCTCTGTCAAATCTAAGTATGACATTTTGAGAAGTTGAAGCGACTCCGACAGTATTTTTATACAAATAAGAATAATCAATGTTGAAGCCCATACCTTCGGGGCTCATAATCTTCTGTTGAATTGATTGAACGACATCGGGGTTAGTTTCAACAGCTAAGAACAGGCTGAGATTAGTAATAGTAACATTTGAATCCGCCACCGCAACAGTGCCTCCACCAGTAGAAAGAGCATCATTGTTATAATAAAAGATTTTGGGTGTCTGTTGCCAAACAATCCGCAAAGTCAAAATTTCTGGAAACATAATAGTTTTATCCAGAGCGAAAATAGTATTGTAAAGCATTCCAAGATTAATCTTAACATTAACACTCGGGCTGGCATTGTTAATAGTTCCAGCTGAGAAATACTTAGCCTCATTAAAAGCAACATTAACGAACTTACTCGTGCCAGTCTCATTCGCAATAAGGGTATCATCGTGTCGGCGGGCATTTGTGGTGGGTTGTGCCATCCAAGCCTTTAATGCGGCCTGAACCTGAGCCTTAGCAACATCAATACCAGTATCAATCTGCCCCGCAGCATTTCCTGCTATTGCCGAAGCGGCCTATGCCGTTTGTAATGCGGCCAACCTTGTAGCATCGCTAGCGGGTTGAAATGTAGTTGTAGCATTACACTTTTGAAGCATACAACCTGCTCCACTTCCATTGTCGTGGTTTTCCAAAGCGAGTAAATCATCAATGGAGGTTTCGGGTTTCCAAATCATCTTAGTGACATTTCCGACTTCATTAATGTCGCACAGATAAACACCACCTCTCGTAATCAATTGTATCTGCCTAATCGGGGACAGGCAGTCCATAAAGCATTTATTGTAGTTCGCCGCCTTCGCATCAGGAGCATAATTAAAACTCAAAACAGAGCGAGCCAAGTTAAACGGACGGCTGATAAGGTCAAAGTTGCTTTCCTGTCCTCCTGCGGTAGAAACAGCGACAGTAATAGAACCCTCACGAGGGGTAAGCTTATTCAAACGATAAGAAGCACTGATGTAATCAGTCCTGCTAAAATCTAGTTCGCCTCCGTGTTGTGTAGGCATTTGTTTTTCCTCTTTTTTCGGTTGTCCTATATTGTAATATAAGAAAAAAATAAATAATTCTAAAATTAATTATCTAGATTTCAACAAATTAAAAAATGATGTAAATAAATTAAAATAATTCGTTTCCCTGTAAATCAACAATGTCATAACAATACCCAAACCGTTGAGATTAACTGGTTGGTCGTTTTCGTCAGTTAAGTAAAATCGATACACATTGCTTGAACTAGTAGATAACCGTTTGCCGTATTCACTACCCGAGCCATCATAGATAACAGAGCCGAACGGGATTTCATTCGCTGTATATATCTCTTGGAGCACGTGATTATCACCCTCACCAACTAGGTCGCTTTGTAGATACAAAGTTTTTTCGCCAGTCAAGATTATGACATTTGGAGACCTAATGGAATTGTTGGCAAAGAAATATGTTGAGTTGCGGTCAAAACCCATTACTTCGTGAATACGAGTTTCGGTGTCAAATATAAACCGCGGTTGAATGCCTCCATTGTTCGCTACTGTAAATAATAGCTTGCCGTCTTCTGGGTCGGTGTTTGTGTTGTTGCTCGTAACGGTATATGTATAGTCATTGGGGCTGTCTGCCGTTAGCACCTCAGCCAGTTTATTTTTTAAGTTGTTCATTGTGTAGTTTCCCTCTGGTATCGTAATCAGAGCCTCAAATCCATCTTCACTCAGAGTAAAAGTGTTGTAAGGACTTGCCACAGAGTAATACGATTTAGGAACATAGATATGTAAAATTTTACAGTGTGTTGGATTGTCTAGCGATTTCATATCAATGGAGTGAGTGAAATCACTGTCCGTGCCGTTTATCCTATTTTTGCTATTGACATAGTAAATGTTAGAGCTCCTGCCTCCTCTATATTCCATTGTAGGGACACCCTACGACCCGACTTTTTTTGGTGAAGCTTTTTTTCAAAAGGTTAGTATATATAGAAAAATATATTTTTTGTTTTAATCGCTTACCACAACGGAGGGGGTGCGGGGGCTTGCCCCTGCTAAATAAAAGTGTCAAAGCCGTAGCCGTTCTGGGTTTTCAACTCCTCCGCTTCTTTTTCTTTTAAGTCCGTCCAACCGCTGGAAAATTTAAAGCGATTACCTTTCGCCCGCTCTAACAAAAACCTAATACTATGCCACCCGCAGGTATCTGTTGTGTCGCTTTGGTTTTTAACCTGATTAACCTTCATAAGCAGATATGTGCTCGGCTTACTCTTGTCAATAAGCTGTTTCATTTGGTGTAGAAATAGCTCAGTAGGTTTATACAAAGCGAGTGGGTCGTAGATTTCAATAGAGTCGTCTTTAATTAAATCAACCCAAACAGCAATCCAATGTGAGCCTGGTTGGCTAGACTTATCTAAGTTCATAATAAATCCATAATTCTTTCTTTTTTCTGGTTTCAATTTGTTTATTTCATCGCTGGCTACCGTGCCGATATACCATTCGTGCTTTTTCATAATATTGTCTATTTCATCCGTCATCAATCCTCTTCCCTCCTCCTCTTGCTGTGGTTGAATTGTGTCGGCGGTGATTTCGGGGGTTGTGTCGGGCGGGGGTTTGGTGTTGGTGTCGGTGGTGGTATCGGGTGCGGTTTCTGGGGCTGGCGGTTGAACTTCCTCTACATCCGTGGTGGGGGTTGGCTGTGGAATTTCAGTTGGTTGAATACCGAGAGTATTTGAAACTTGATTTTTAATATTTGGGTCGCTTCTCATTTCGGTTACTAAGTTATTTACATAATCCTTCTTCTTCATTTTCTTCTTACCTCCTTTGTCGGTAGATGTGTATTTACCCTTCTTCAAATATTTCTTAATTTTTGCTATCGTTAAAAGTTTGTGGATTAATTCCTCCATCGTTTTTGCCCCAGCACCAGCTTGGTTTATTCCAAAATAATCAGCGAGTTTCTTTCTCATTTCATTCTGGTCTATTCCTAAATCAATACCTTCATCTACTATAACTTGTGCCATACCCGCAGTCGTGTGTTTTCCTTTAACTTTTTTTGGTCGTGGTTTGCCCCGAGCTTTCATTTCTTTTTCCAAAGCAGGTCCCAAAGTTTTGGGTATATCCAATTTCGGATACTTGTAATCATTTCTTAAACCTGCGGATATGTATGATATTTTATTTTTAATTTCAAAGTGTTTCGCTTTGGCCTCCGCTCATTCTTTTTTGTATTGTTCAGCCAGTTCTTTCTGCTCATCTGCTGATTGGGCATCGGCTATCGCTTTCTCTATTCCTGTGCCAAGTTTGATAAATTCTGTTTTGCTCAAACTTTTAATAAATTTAGTTGTAAAGCCAGCTTTCTTCATTAATTCAATGTATTTTTCTTTTAATTCCTTCTCAGCCTTTTTCTCTTCTTTTGTTTTCAATGGCATCTGTTTTTCTTCTGGTGCTTGGGGTGCTTGTGGTGGTGCTTGTGGTGGTGCTTGTGGTGGTCCTAGTTGTGGTGCTTGTGGCGGTCCTAGTTGTGGTGCTTGTGGTGGTCCTTGTATGTATTGAGGTTGGAACTGTGGTGGTGGTAATAGCATTAAATTATTTTTTCTATCTTGTTCAAATTTTACATCCTCTATAAGTTTTTGCTCTCTGTTCGCCTCCCTTATTAATTCTTCTTGTCTATTTACTCCTGTTATGTTCAAATACCCTCCCATATTAATATTGCCGAATTCATCAACATTTATCGGAAAGGTTTTATTTACCCAGTTTATTGAATTATATGTTAGATAACTATTCATCGCCACTGGTGCCGTTATGACTACGTGTGTCTATTGATCCCAGGGTGGTATTCCTCCATTTGCCGTCAACATCGTTGTATGTTAAGTATTGCCCGACCGTCGGTGTGGATATGTTAGTGTCTATCAAATTGTATAAACTGGTTTGATGCGGATTACTCGTATTAGAGCGGTGTTGAGTTGAGGCTTTAACCTCGTCATTGTCCCTAACTCGTTGCTCGGTGTAGTATAGATTTTTACCTTCTTTGATGTCTGATGTTGATTTGGTAGATAACCTCGCATCAAATCGTCCGTCAGTATAGTAAAGATTTACGGGGTCACCATCTTCTGGCACCCTATCTGTGTTTAAGCCAATAATATTAGTGTTCGTTAAATCAAGGTTGGCTATATTTAGACTATCTGTGGTGATTTCATTCATTCCTAATAAACTTTTGTATTGGCTCATTGACCCGCTATATAATTAGTTTATTAATAAAAACTAAATAATATTATTTTGTATATTACTATAAACAAGTTATAAAATGCCGAGAGGTAATAGAGAGGTTGCTATGAAGAACCTTGAAAAGGGGTGGGAGGCAAAGAAGAACCAGGCTAAGCAGAGAAAGATTGAGAGGGCGAGGGAACTACTTGCTGAGGAAGAGGCTAAAAATGTGAAAGAAATGACCAATGACGAAAAGATAGACCACATCACTAAGAAGCAGTTGGCAAAGGATATGATTGATGGGCGGGACGGTGAGATAAGTGAGGAAAGCAGTGAAAGCGATGAAGAGGTTGAACACGATTTTGTTGATATCGTTGCCCATCGGGTTGCGGGTATGAAACTTAAAGCCAAACAGAAGAAGGTGAAGAAAGTGGTAAAAAAGAAAGTGGAAGAAGAGAGTGAGGACAGCGAAAGCGAAAGTGAAGAAGAGCCCCAGCCTAAGAAAGGAGGGAAGAAGACTAGCCGTGTTAGTGTCAATGTTTATAATCAACAACCCGATAAACCAAAAAAAGAAAACAATGATACATCTAAGATATTTTTGAAGTTTTGAAACTTTTCAAAAATCTTTCAATATATAACTTTATGCACGACTTATTATTTACTCTTTTATATATCGTGATAAACTACCTCACTATTTTAGTCGCATACAGCAATGGATCATAAACACAGCAATCCACAAAATACTGAAACGGAGGCGGAGTCTCCGCAAGATAAAGAAGAACTTGAAAAACAGAAAATTGAAGAAGCTTCTGAAATACACCATCAATCTAAGAACACTAAAAAATGGAATACTATACTAGCCCCTGAGCCTGAACCATTAAGCCAAGTGTTTATTGACCTTATGGATATGTCTAAAATAGCAACTAAGAAAGGAAACAAAAATTACAATTTTGGATTAGTAATGATTGATGTTTATTCTCGTCGTGGTTGAATTGAACCGATCAAAAATAAATCAACTGGCGAAGTATTGGAAGGATTAAAAAAAAATGCCGAAACCTAAAAGGATTACGTCCGACAACGGCAGTGAATGTAAAGGGCAAGTTGCCGAATACTTCAAAGACAACGGAATTCAACACACAACTAACGAAGTTGGCGACCACCGAACTATGGGTATAGTAGATAGATTTATTAGAACAATAAGAAACGATTTAAATTTTATGTGGGAAGTTAATGACGATTTTGTTTGGGTTCCTTACATTTATGAAATTGTTGATAATTATAATAACACATATCATAATACAATAAAGGCTACACCTATGGAAGTCTATGAAGGTAAAAAGAAAAACGATCAAGAAATATACAGGGCTGGTCTTATTAATAAATTTCCTAAGGGCTCAACAGTAAGAAAAGAACTAGAAAGAACTGTTTTTAGTAAAGGCGATGTTCAGTACTCAAAGAAAGTATATACTGTGAAAGGCCGGAAAGGTTTTAAAGTGATACTCGGTGAAAGCGAACTAGTCAGTCCTCAACAATTATTAAAGTCTAAAATGAACGAACAAGAACCGGAAGAAGTTAAACCTCAACTAGCCGACAAAGTTAAAGAAGCAACTAAACAAAAAAAGACCGGCCACTTATTAAAGGCATTAGATATTAAACCGGAGAATATCCGTAGTAGTGCCAGAATTAAGAAAAAAAAAAGAGATAATGGATTTATAATAAAGCTAAGTCAAGTTAAATCATTATAGATAGTTTAACAAACAAACTTATACTGAATGATACCAACTACCTGCCGTGAAAGTCTTAAGCGACGAGCGTAGAGCGAACGATGCTAACTACCACAGCCTCAATGTCTTTACAATTTATGTAGACATCGTACAAGGATGGGCACACAAACATCGTGTCGTCGTTTTTTTTTACCACCCACATCTGTTGCCCAGGAAAAATTCTTTTTGTAGATTTTGATGAACCGTGCAGTGCAATTTGGTGCTGATTACCATTTTTCTTTTCTGAATACAATGATAAATTGCCCTTTTCGTCCACTTCAAAAAAAAGATCAAATTCTTGTGGAGTGTATTTTCCTGACCCTGATGTTCCCGGCGATCCTACATTCAGTTTTTTCATTTTCTTCTCAGCTTCCTTCACGACTTCATCCTCTTTCTAAATAAAATACACACATGAGAAACAAACTACAAGAGAGATAAAATTACCTTAGGAGGAGTTGCTGGTGCTTCTTCTTCCTTCTTCTTCTTGGGAGGCATCACCTACATAAACACACAGAGGGACAATATTTGTTTATGTAGGGGTAGTTTAATGTCTTGCCCAGGACATAATATAGTCAGCTATTTTTACCCCTCAACCCTATTTCTGTATTTATTATATTTATCCAAAACCTCATCAAAACTATCTCCCTTACATATCAACTCCCTCGCATACTCCTCCTCTCTCAAACTCAATGGTTGCTTCCTAGCTAGCAACCAACTATCCAACAACCTCTCCTCTTTCTTTCTTCTTTCTTCTTCTCTCTTTCTCTTTCTTTTCATTTTATCTTTATTCTTCTTCTTATTATTTTCTTCTTCTATCTCAGCTAATCTTTCATCTATTGCTGTCTTTCTTTCTTCAAGTTCTTCTATTTCTTTATTCAGTTCTCTTACTTTAGCTTTTTTTAGTTCTATTTTATTTGTTATACTAATGTCATCTCTATTTACTCTCTCTTTTATCAATATAATATTCTGTCCAATTATTACTTTCACGGCTTATACTCTCATTATCAGAATTATCGGAAAAATTATTAAGATTATCAGAATTATCAGACATATATATTTTATATATTATTTGTTTTGGGTAAAATGAGAGCAACACAGAAACACAAAAAAAAGCGATTTTTGGTGTTCAAGAAAATCTGTAGGTCTATTTTGCAGTTTTCGTGCAAAAAAAATACCAGTCATCAATGTTTCGGTCCCGGGCTCATTTCCCTTTTATTTACCTGTTGCCATTTTATTTTGTCGAGGACCGGTGTGTTTATTTCCAAAAATTCTGTTTTGATGTTTGTTGTCAGTGATTTCTTTTTTCTTAATTCCTTGTTGCTATTTTTTCTATTCTTTTACGAAACTGAAATATATGAATGCTTATCGTTGCCATTTTGTCCCGTGCGGGCCGGCCGGTGTGTGTCTCTGGGTGGCGGGTGGTATGTCGTGAAAAAGTGTGCCGAAGTGCGACCCTATACTATTTATATTTCGTTACGTTGATCTGCAAATGATTTCTTTTCCAACCATTTTTATTTCTAGCAGCCGCTTGCTGGTCCTCTCCCTTTCTTTCCTTCCAAGATAATAGCATCCACGTTGGCTGTTAATGTTTTATCAAAAATCCCATGATGCTTGTTCTTTGCAGATGAAGTGCTTTTGTCAAAAAGCAAAAAGTTAACGAAAAGCACGTGAAAGGATGCTTTGGTCAAAAAGCATCCACTACCTCGGTGCAAGGATTTACCAACAAGCTCTATGTGCTTATCGAAAAAATCGATCGCGCTAAATTGACCCTGGTGAAGTTAAAAGACAAAGTGGATACTATCGTCTTGGAAGGCAAGCAAGGAAGAAACCCATCAAGAGGCGGCTGGATATACAAAGATCCCGAAATGAGGTTATGTATGTTATGTATGTTATGTATGTATCTATGTATCTATGTATCTATGTATGTATCAAGAAGTCCTTTGCAAATCAACAAAAGAATTGAAGGCCAGGTACGCCAAGGATTGCATGTAGTATACACAATGTGTGTAATTATAGGTGTTTGTTTGTTTATATATGTTATGTATTCTTGTAGGCAGGAAGTTGGAAACAAGTGGTTGATCCTTCAGTCAGACGCTGCTTACGCTAAGGACCTTTTGACCATACTGAAGGAACTTCTCGAAGCTGAGCGTGCGCGAGGAGTGGAGGAGCAACACGAAGAAGCAATCGATCGGGCTGGCGCTGTAAAATACAGTAAAGCTCTGAAAAGACACGCAGCAGAATTTGCGCACCTAAAGCTAGGAAGCGATCAGTCCAAATAGACTGCAGACAATCGTGGTAAGTATGTATGTATTTATGCAATGGGCATGAATGTATAGCATGCATGTTGCGTGTTTGCCTATATTTATTTATCTCATTTGTGATGTATTCTGTATGCAGCCATCGTCGATCCTGTAGAAAGCCAAGCATTTTTCGAAAATGCTTTTCTGGCGAGATCGAAGGAAGTGAAAGAAGAGTGTGTGACTTCCACAAAGAAAGAGCCTGTAACGCTGGATGTGCATGAATGCGTAAGGCTGGTGGCCCAGTACACCAAAGAAAAAAGGAAAATTCAGAATATCCCTTTCGAGATCTCTACTACGAGCATATAACGGGCTGAACCCACATCTATGCAGGCTGGGCTCACATCAAGCAGACGCTCTCAACATGTCCTTCTCTCTCTCTCTCTCTCTCTCTCTCTCTCTCTCTCTCTCTCTCTCTCTCTCTCCTTCTATGTCTATCTATCTATCTATCTATCTATCTCAGAGTCTCTGTCTCTTTGTGTCTCTCTTTTTCTCCATATATATTATCTCTATCTATCTATCTATCTATCTATCTATCTATCTATCTATCTGTATCTATTTACAATATATAATTATTTTATGTATAGAGTTGTGTGTATGTGTGTAGGGGCAAGCGGCGCTTGCGTAATTTGAACCACGCAGACATTCCTATGATCTTGGCACCGCTAAAGGGTGTCTCTAGTCCGCCGCCCCGCAAAATGATGCGGAATTCAGGTCTGTAGGCATCACCCCCGGATAGCCGGTAAAAAGTACCTTTTCCTGGTGACAGGTGCATCAGCTTGTTTTTCAGTATTATTTGTCCGGATTGGACCTGATGCCATTTTATTCCTGGTCTGTTGCCGTTTTCCTTTTTGGCTTCACTGAGCTAATATAACGAGACATCATTCTCATCTTTTAAGGACTGTGTTTGGTTGTATTACCGACTTTTTACGAGCTATCGTTGGGTGCATTACATTTGGAGTCCATATCACTAGGGTGATTTCTTTCTGCTTTGCCACACAGGCAACAGAGTGAATTTTCACTGACCTGTCTCACACGGGGACGTCAGACGAAAACAAATACTCCAACACAGCTCCCTCATAACTCTTTCACAAAACAAATAATTTGATTGGTCTCAAGCAGGTGTCTCGTATCCTCTAGTCCAATCCGTATCTGTGTGCTCACAAGGAGACATCAGATACAAACTCTCTGTCGTTCTTGCTGTTCTCACACAGAGACCAAGAAGAAGGAGGTGAACAGAAGAGTGAAGGAACACACACAAAACACAAACAAGCATAGGGACAGGAGCACAACACTCTACCCTTCTAGTTTGTGCATTTATCTGCATTATCTCACACATACGTCAGAGTATTTTTGCAAATCTCTGATCGTTTTCTAAAGGTAGGTCTGAGAACCTATCGGACCGACTGTCGACTTCTCAAGGAGAGCTTTTCTAGCTTCTCTATTACTATCTGTGTGTAGGTCCAAGTGCCTCATACTAGATACAATATAGAAAAGAAGGAGGAGAAAGTAATCTGAGTAAGGAGAACAAGAAATCGGAGAAAGTCTCAAAGACTATTTTTCTCAAACAAAAACAAACATACAAACAGTGTTTCATAGAGGACAGGGAATCTTATCCTACCCTCTCTATTAGTTTCTCTCTTCACTAGTCAATCGACTGAAGGAGGAACAGAACACAAACGAACAAAAACCAAACATAGGAGCTGACACTGTCCTCCTGTTGATCACTACTACGACATCATGTCGACAGAGACCGCCGAAGTGAGTGAATTCTCGGAGGCAGATCAAAGAAGAGAAGAAGAAGAAGCAGGAGGAGGAGGAGGAGGAAGAGGATTGAATGAAGGAGGAGGAAGAGGACTGAATGAAGGAGGAGGAGGAGGAGATGAAGGAGTAGGAGGAGGAGTAGAAGAGGGCTGGGATGATGAAGGAAGATATGGAGGAGACGAAGATGAAGGAGGATTTGAACAAGAAGAGACGGGAGGAGGAGGAGCATATGGTAATCCCTTACCACCTGCCTACACGGGAGGAGGAGGACGAAAAATGATCGACTTGATTCATAGTGATGGAGAGGAGATCACAGTGGAGGAACAACAGTGGGTGCAAGACCACTATGACCTCACTAAAAAAGAGTTTGATAACAAGATGGGGGTAGAGAAGGACACCTATGTGTGGATCCCTCAGGATCAAAGAAGAGAGAAAAGTCGTGCTAAAAAGGATGTCTATATCCTATTATCAAACACAGCACAGCTCCTCGGCAAACTGGTCTCTGATCCAGAAGAGAGAAAGAAGATACAGCATATCAAGTTTGGGGACACACACACCCACCTTGAATTACTCGATGCTATCTTTGGGGTGTACACTCAAACCCTGATTTGGGAACGTACATACGGCCCACGATGTGAGGGTTACCTCCAGTACACAAACCCAAGAGCAACGGCCAGATTCCTCGCGACTGGTCAGGAGGCAGTCGATGTAACAAAAATGAAGACCAATCTGGGTTCGAAAAACTCGAGTGGCATATTTCATTTTTTTACAATGGAAATAAAGGCCTTGGAGGAGGGGGAGGCAGAGATGGAAAAAAGCATTAAGGCAGCAGGAGAAACTCATCCTGTGATTGATGAGTTAGAGAAGACCGACAGAGTTCTGACCAAGATCAGACTGTTGATGGGTGCGTTACTGCACAAGGAGGCATGGAAGAGATGGATTCCTACCAAGGATCACTCTGTCCTTAAATCACTTAGTAACGCACCACCGGTCGCCAACAAAGCAGGTGTTGACCAATATGTGGAGAAATATAATTTTCTCAGATCTGCTTCTGAATTGGTGGCCTTTATCACTCATGCTCAAAAGCTGGTGATATCTGAGAAGAAGAAGGCGAAAGATAATGAGGAGTTCGAGAAGACGATGAGACTGGAAAGAATGAAAGCAAAAGTGAGTGGTGCAAAGACACACCCTCCGACATATTTGACCCCACCAGCTCCTGCCCCACCAGCCCCTGCACCCTCGGGCTCAACTACGGTGGTGGTCACAAACACGGAGAAGAAGGACAGACAGAACATCATAAATGCCTTCAAGGGGAAGAAAGGAGGAGTGGCAAGTCTCATGCTATATGCCAAGACGAGCTCAGACAAAGACTCTGATGCTTCGCTTTTGAGCAAGCTCAAAGAGATCAATGCCTGCATGAAGGCTTTCCTTGCGACGAAACGCAGGAATACGAGGCCCTTGTTACTGTTTTTGACCAATCTCTAGTCTCGGAGGGATTTGATCTGACACAGTACAAGTTTTTGAGAAAGAAGGAGGAGATTAAGAGAAACAATGCAACAGGCCTAGACGCTCAGTGTGAACTGGCGGTGGCCACACTCATTTCATATTTTCAATCTCATGGATACCAGCATCTCTGCACTGGTACTCTCATAGGATTTGAAATCTTTGAGACAGTGGCGATGAGTTTGAGGAGTGCTGTTGGCTTGGCGGCGACCCTTACGGAGGTAGTTTCCTCCTATGGGCTATTCTATGGCCGCAAGTCGATCATCCTCTATTTCTTTTCGGCGTTACGCACAGTTAACCCGAGCAAGCTTACTCAGCTCATACAACAATGCTCGACGTTTAGCTCAGTGAAGTCCAAGAACTTCCCTGAGACACACGTGTTCGAAAATACGGTTCAAAGCGTTGCTCCGTCAGCACTGTTTCAAGAAGTGATGAGTGCATGCTCAAACATGGACTCGCTCACGGAGGCACATACGGCACAGGCAGGCGGTGTACCTGTTGGCGCACAAGCCACGTACACAAACAGAGTTGCCGGTTGGAAGAGACAGCGAGAGCCAGACCTGAAGACCGCATGTTGGAGGTGGTTCGCGGGCTTGCAGTGTAAGGCACAGATGGAGAACAGAGACTGCTCTTTCAATCATGATAGGCAGAACCCAACAGCAAGGGCAAATTTTCTGAGCAGGACGGAAGGCAAGGAACCGGGCCTTTTCAATATGCTTCAGATTGCCGCTGTGAACGAAGGTTGGTATGCCAATATGTGTGATGATGAGGAGTTACGAGAGGCAAACATTACCTACATGAAGAGGATGAAGGAGAAGAAGGAGGAAAGGGAGAGACAAAAGAACTTAAAGGCCTCTCAAAGAGGACGAGAAGGAGGAGCAGGAGCAGGAGGACGAGGAGGAGGAGCAGGAGGAGGACGAGGACGAGGAACATGGAGAGGAGCCTCGAGGTGGCAGGGAACCCCTCAGAGAGGAAGAGGAGGAGGTCGGGGATATACCCCTTATGGAGGGAGAGCTGTTCGAGCTCCAGCCCCCCCCACCCAGAGGAAGAGGAGGCTCGTGGGCAAACTCCAACCCGAATTTCGGTCGAGCTCAGGCCTACAACACTGCCTCGGAGACCGATACGTCATCCTACCCGGACACTACTCAAGGTAACCGTTTCGAGGTGGTGGAATGACTGGAGGGGGAAGAAGAGAAGAAGGAGAAGACTGTGAAGTTTAACCCTAAAGTCACAGTGCTTTCTAATGCTGTTGTGCAGACTGGGCCAACGCTTCCTCAATCTGAATACAAAGATGTGGGTACACAGAGACTGCAGCCCCAAGGTAGTCTCATACCTGTTCATACATCACGGTTACCAATGATAACTGATGCAAATAGGAAGGCGAGACTTGCGATGGAGGCGAGGAGGCCAATGGCAGACGTATCGCCTCGGCCAAGCAAACAACCACGAACAGACTCAATGTCTACGGTCGCGGCGGATGGCGAGCAAAAAGACAATGTGTGTACTCAAGTACCACAAGACAATGTCGCTCAAATAGTAAACGCACCAGTACCGCAGAAGAATAAAAATGTTAATGAGGTGAAGCAGGAGGAGAAGAAGGAGGAGTTGAAAAACTTAGAGACAAGACTCCAAAATTTGGAACGTAAAGTTCTTGTTCTCGCAGCCAATATACACAGGCCCGATGCTCTGTGTTATACGGAACTTTATTGTGACAAATTGAAGACAATATTAAAAGTTGGCAGTGATACGATGGCGAATATTAATATTGTCGGCCGGAAGTTTTTTAATCGATACCGGGACTGGGTGGACGGAAATATGAAAAAGTCAACGGGCACTCTCAAAGGAGTGAGAAGCCGGACGGATATCACGGGAATCATCACACTGACCTTTAAATTGAAATCCGCACGAGTATACCGTATGGACCTCTATGTCGTCCCCGGTTACCACGGGTCAATATTACTATCGTATGACCAATTGGCTACGATGGGGGCTGTGATTGATTGCGCCGCACGGCGAGTGATATATGGAGTAAAAAGAGGAGAAGAGAACGATATTGATCCCTTCAACGCTACTGACTCTTATGAGGCCTATGAGCTGAGTCTAGCGACTGATCACAAAAAGATGGCCATCGCACATGAGGCACTTGAGGTGTACGTTCACCCCCATGTCGTAAGACCGGATGAACTGTCCTGGACCGACAATTGGGAATCCCAAGTGTGCACTGTCACAGTTCCGACATGCCATTGGGACAACAAGTCTATTGATGACTTAATCGAGAAGCGAAAGGAGGAGATTATATGTGTCGCACAAAGAAGCCCGTCGTTGGCGAGATTCGCGGAAGGAGTAGGAACAGATGTCCATATTACTAACGGATACTGTTTCCATGCGAAAGTAGGAGAAGAAAAAAGGGAGGAGTTTGTACCAAGGAGAACGGGGCGAATCCCGGATACTCCACCAGAAACTATTAAAAGTTTTATTACTGATTTCTGGGGTGACGAGCCCACGTGGCCGCGTTCACTGTCTGAAGTGAAGAAATGCTTACGGACTTTATTCGAAAATAATAAGCCGTATACTATTATCCTGCCATATAATGAGAAGGCGATATGGGCGCAGGAAATAAGGGACCGGCTTATTGATCATCCTATACCGGTACCCTCTCGCAAGCAACAGCTAGTGGTGGCTTGTCGTATGGGAACTCGTGAGCAGAGCAGTGCATACAAGCGGAAGCTCAGAGACCTCGACAAGTTGAAATTGATACCGCAAGCATTCACATGCTTTGATGGTTTTTACACCCGTAAAGCTCCTTTGCAATACGCGAGACTCATTGACATGCTGGTGAAGCTCGGTAAAAATGATGAGCCGGACACGGTCACGTATGAAAAGACGGGCCTAGATGATGTCTCGGAAGAGGACTTAGGCTTGGAGGAGGACAGAGAACCCCTCAAGCAACATAAGCAGATGTCTGATGAAGATTTTCAAGAGGCGGCGCGGAAAATATTGGAAGAAGGAGTAGGCACGGAGAAGGAGAAGGAGCTTTTAAAAGCCAAATTAGAGGCGAACAAGGAAATTTTTGACCCTCCACATCCAGGTGGTGTCAAGCCTGAAGATTTCACTGCGGTTATTTACAAAATACCGGGTGCGGAGCCGTCACCGGCACCACGAAGGGCGAATTTGAGTATACATGAGGCGAAGATAGCGGAGGAGCTAGCAAGACAGCTGCTCAATGAGGACTTTATTGAGAGATCAACATCCTCAATAGTCTCACAACCGAGAATAGTGCCGAAGCCAGGAGGAGAATGGCGCCTGACAGTTAACTATGCTCGTGTTAACAAGGTGCTGGAGGAAGAGAGAAATCCTCTGCCGACATTAAAAGAAGGAAGGAGAGTACTGCGGAATGCAAAATTCTATTCGGTCATTGACCTTAAGAATGGCTTCTGGCAGATACCACTGGAGGAAAAGTCCAGATGGCTGACGGCGTTTGTGGTGGGTATGGAAATATATCAATGGAAAGTGCTTCCGATGGGCCTCAAGCAAGCCCCAGGACCTTTCCAGAAGGCGATGCAGAAGATGTTGAGCAGTCAGTACGATGATTTGTCTGACGGTGGCTTTACGAGAAGGCGGGGACAGAAGGCGGGAGAATATGAATTTTGCTATATCGATGACATTATCGTATACTCTAACACAATGGAGGAGCATATCGATCATTTGTCCGATATATCCAGGCGCATCGGAGCTTTTGGCCTGAAGTGCAATCTAAAGAAGTGTCAACTTGCCAAGACGAGTGTGACATACTTAGGGTACGAGATCTCCCATAATCGAGTCTCGATATCCAAAGAGAAGAGGGAGGAGATTATGAATCGACCGATACCAAAGAACCGCACTGAATTGCACTCATTCCTTGCGATGGCGCAATACTATAGCCAGTTTATACCCGATTGGGGTGCAACACGGGCTAAGTTGGAGAAAATGATAGATTTTGGAGACTTTGAGAAGTGGGGCGAAGAGGCTTTGCAAGCGTTTCGTGCCCTCAAAGATTTCATTTACAAAGACCCGAAAGACGGAGGACTGGTGTTAACGATGCCCGACTTTACGAAACAATTCGTAGTCGATACAGACGCATCTAATTTGCGATTGGGGCTGTATTACAACAAGAGGATGAGGAGAAGAAATTACGCCCAATCATGTTTATTAGTAGGAAGTTGTGTGCGGCGGAGAGAAACTATTGCACAAGGCAAAGAGAGGCGTTGGCGGTAGTATGGGCCCTCAAGAGGCTCAGAGAGTATTTGTGGGGAGGACCTCAATTTACTGTCAGAACTGATTATCATAACCTGTTATGGTGATGAATCATGAACAGACGGGACGGCTGGCGCGGTGGCAAGCGTTCTTGTCTTGTTTCGATTTTACAATGGTCCATCTACCGGGAAAGTGAAATGTGGTCGCTGATAGCCTCTCTAGGCTAGAGTTTAACTCGGAAGTATCGGCGTTGGTGTCCACGGTCTCACGGCGGAGATGGAAGACTTGTCCA
>WBZZ01001495.1:2500-25000 GCA_019918135.1 Paulinella micropora
TTCGGCTTTCAGCGTCGGAGTCGGCTTCGGCTTCGGCTTTTAGCTTCCGCTTTCAGCTTTCAGCTTCGGCGTCGGCTTCGGCTTCGGCTTCACCTTGACCTTCGGCTTTGGCTCTCAGCTTCAGCTTTCAGCTTCGGCTAAGGTTTCGGCTTCTGCTTTCAGCTTCTGCTTTCAGCTTCGGCTTCGGCTTTTGGCTTCGGCCTTTGGCTTCGGCTTCGGCTTTCGGCTTCGGCTTTCGGCTTCGGCTTCGGCTTTCAGCTTTGGCTTCGGTTTCGGCTTTCGGTTTCGGCTTTCGGTTTCGGCTTTGGCCTCACCTTCGGCTTCGGCTTCGGCTTTCAGCGTCGATTTTCAGCTTCGGCTTACAGCTTCGGCTTTCCGCTTTGGCTTCGGCTTCAGCTTTCGGCTTCGGCTTTCGGCTTTGGCTTTGGCTTCGGCTTCGGCTTCGACTTCGGCTTCGACTTTGGCTTTGGCTTCGGCTTCGGCTTCGACTTCGGCTTCGACTTCGGCTTTCAGCTTCGGTTCGGCTTTGGGCTTGGGCTTCGGCCTCGGCTTCGGCCTCGGCTTTCAGCTTCGGCTTTCTGCTTCGGCTTTCAGCTTCGGCTCGGCTTTCAGCTTTTGCTTTTGGCTTTCGCTTCCGGCTTCGGCTTCGGCTTCGGCTTTCAGCTTTCGGCTTCGGCTTGAGCTTCGGCTTCGCTTCGGCTTCTTCGACTTCGGCTTCAGCTTCGCCTTTCAGCTTTGGCTTCGGCTTCGGCTTTCGGCTTCTGCTTTCAGCTTCTGCTTTGGCTTCGGTTTCAGCTTTCGGCTTTCGGCTTCGGCTTGCACGGTCAATCTCTACTTGTGTCGGTATATCGCAGGGTCGGGTACATACACCTCAACTTCGGATATAGTTATTAGGACTGGCCCCCTAATACTATATCATAGGAGGAGCCGGTTCCTTACAAAAGTCACCAGCGGCACCAGCGAAGCCCCATGCACTGAGTACTCAGCTCCAAGCACCTGGAACAAACTCTGCATACCCTCCCAATCGTGTTCCTTGGCGGCGAGGCGGGTGCATACTTGGCCGCGCTGCTCGACTACTAGCACATGTTCGTTCGCCTGCGGGCCCAGGCAGATATTTGCAGCTATTCCGATGTCGCCGCCACAATAATGCAGCAAGACCATGGCCAGCAAGATCTTCCACATGTCGGGGCTGTCTTCGCCGTCGCCAAGCCCACGGCCTGGCGCTGGCGCCGAGCGCGGTCCTGCAACGTACAAGCGCAGGGCAACCCGTCCGCTCTCCTGCAACAAACGCGCCCTTAGTCTCTGGGCGGATGGGGGGTAGGACGGCGCAGGCTTAGCAAATCAAGTCTCGTCAGGTACAACTGCGCCACAGGCCCGGTACAGCCGGAGCCTCAGCCCTATGCTTAGGCCACACACGCCCCCGCCACTCCGCCTTCTCCTGATCACTCAGAGCGTACTTTCATTCCCAGCACAACATGCACGTCGCTACATTGGCTTCCATTTCTTTTTTTATTCCTTCCGCTATTAAAAAAAATAACAACAGACAGACTCTTAATGTGAGGGAAAGAGAGGACGGGGAGGAAGAGTGTGGGACGGGAGAGAAAAAAAAGAGGCAAACAATAAAGAAAACCTTTTTTTTGTACGTTTAAAAAAATCAGCAGCGCCCTAGTACCGAGACTTCTAATCACCACCACGATCTTCGTTTCAGCCCCCACAAGCGGGCTGTGCCTTGGCCTGGCCCGGGGGTAGCCCCAGTTCACGCTGGCCCTCGCGATGAAGACGAATAAGCTCGAGGTTCCATTCTGCCACGGCGTTCCCCTGCCGCGCCGCTCGAGCTAACCACTCTACAGCCTGCGCGTGGTCTCGGCGCACTCCTTCCCCGTAGTAGTAGCAAATTCCGAGGCTGCACTGTGCAGCGGCGACCCCCTGCCTAGCCGCCAGGTCGTACCACCTTGCCGCTGTCACGTAGTCCCGGGGCACCCCGCGCCCACTATCATAGCAAATCGCTAGGTTGTATTGAGCAATAGGATCCCCTTGCTCTGCCGCCCGGGTCAAATACACGACCGCTCTCTCGCTATCCCTAGGCACTTGAGTCCCGTCGCCGTAAAGGGTCCCAAGATTGCATTGTGCTTCACAATGTCCTTGATCTGCCGCCAAGGTCAGATATTGCAAGGCTTTGCTGTCGTCCTTGGGCACTCCTTCTCCGTGGGTATAGAAGAGCCACAAGCTATATTGACTCTCCGCTAAGCCTTGCTCGGCGGCTTGGAACCGCTCTTACCATGTTTTTTGGCACTCCCTTTCCATGCAAGTAACAGATCCCTAGGTTGTGTTGCGCTGCAGCATAACCCTGTGCAGCCGCCCGACCATACCACTCCGCTGCTTTCGACCAATCATGGGGCACTCCCTGCCCGATCTCGTAGCAATGCCCCAGGTTGTACTGAGCCACTGCCCGACCTTTCCCGGCCCAGCGAATAAGTCTCTTAACCCTGTCGTCCATGGGCCACACAAGGTGTGAAACGTGTCGAAAAATCACCTTTTTTTTTGTTTTTAATTTAGATTCAAAAAGAGGAGGGGCTGCATATCTTAATAAAATCAATGCCACCGAGTCTAGGCTCCTTCCCTCCCCCCCCCTATTTTCGGGCCGCCGAGACCGCGCTGGCCAGCTGCTCTTCGAGCAAGCAAAGCATCTCCGAAAACATCTCCGCCAACACCTTGCCGACCGCGGAGTCTCTCTCTACGCGCGGGCGACACGATTTCATAACTCCCTCTAGTACACTGGAGCTCAACTCTGCGCCCTGCCTGTACCAACGATAATTCATCCAAAAAATAGTTACTATTTGCTTAGTCCACAACCACACGCTGACAGACTGATCTACAATAACCTAACCAGTCATGTTTAGAAGGCGTTCGTCGTTTTCGTCGGGCCAAAGCTGCACCTCCCATAGCTTGAGCGAGCCTGGTACTTTGCGATAAAAGTAGCACCAGCTGCGTTCTAGTGGGATCTGCAGTATAGCAGTCTTGCCCTCAACAGTAACCCCATAGCCCGGGCGCGACGTCACAAATGAGCGCAAGTCCACGTCGGCTAATGGGTGACGCAAAAGAGCAGGCTGCCGCTGCTGCGCAAAGTATTCGTTCAGGACACGAAATGGCACAAGGTATGACCACAGCTCGCTCCGCCAGGGAAAACCATCTTGACCCTTGTCTGTGGTAAATACCCTGAGTTGGTTGCGAGCCAGCGCACCATCCACATCTTCTTGCTTTGCTACGGAATCTTGGAGCACTGCTGTCAACGGCAAGACAAAGTGCGAGGCACACAGCGAGACATATTGGTCTCGCAGGCCTGGTGGGGCCTTGGCCGCCTGCAGGAGGTTCTGGTAGTAGATCTCATAGCGTCCGTAATGCCAAAGATCGTCGTCGTCTGCCGTTAGGACCCACTGTAGCCGGAGGTTGTGAGCCTGAGTACGCAGCATCAACGCGCGCAGAAAGGCAAAGTGCTCCAGCTGAAAAAGTCTGCTGTCGTGCCAGAACCAACGCATACGCCGCTGGTCTCTGTCGAGCGTACGCAGCAGCGCTTCCACCCCTGCCCTCAGCTCGGGTGTCGCGGCTGACAGACTAAGCCAGCACCAGCCTCGGCATTCGACTTCGCCGCTCGAAGGAAGAGTCGAGACAAAGGATTGCAAGCACAGGCTCAGGTACCGCACACTTCTTTTGCTCTGGACGTGCGACGCGAGCCACACTACTACGCTGGGGCGGCCAGGCAGCGCCACGTCGGCAAGCGGGCTGCGCCTGCACGCCAGCTTGTGTCCCGCCCTCCAGTCAGCAACTTGGCACTCGCGCCCACAATAGGCCGCCGCAAAGCATCGTGTACAACTCGCTGGCAGGTAGTCTGCCCGCCCCCCCGCTGCCGGGGGCCCCCGGCAGCGGGCCCAGGCACACGTGCTTGGGTGTGCCTCCATGCCTGATTCTTTTCCCCCGCTCTTTGTGTGGGCACGCTCGTCTCTGGCCCCTACTTTCTGTCCGAGAAAATGACAGTGGGGTGGGAAATGGAGGGGGCGGGGCGCCCCCCTCCCCCGTCTCAGCCCTTTTCTCCCCTCCTCTCTCTCTCTCCCTCTCTCTCTTTCCCCCTTCCCCCCCTGCCAATGTTCTTTTTTCTTTTCATACATACACACACACTACGTTATGTCACAGCGCAAGCGTAAGCACGAGCTACTGGCAGAGTGCAGGAGCCTCGAGGCTAGTCTGGGCCTCCGTACGCGCGGGCTCGCTGCCCTGCAACGTGACCGGCTGGCAGCCCAAGTGAAATCTCTGCGCCGACAGATTATCAAGCCCCCC
Organism: Paulinella micropora; assembly: GCA_019918135.1. Taxonomy (NCBI): domain Eukaryota; phylum Cercozoa; class Imbricatea; order Euglyphida; family Paulinellidae; genus Paulinella; species Paulinella micropora. The sequence goes on from WBZZ01001495.1 coordinate 6,833, forward strand.
CGTCCACTTCCGCAGGTGCTCGACCGCGAAATGTGGGGTCTGATCCTGAGTTTTCTGCTCGGGCCCGGGCTCCCGGCAGAGACAGGCGGCCGGGTTCGTTACTATGCGACAGCAGTGCCTCTGTTACGCGTGTGCCGCCTCCTACGACAAGACTGTCTAGAACTCAAGTGCTGGCAGCTCGGGGCTATCTCGGACGCAGACAAAGTGCGCACACGCATCTTCTGGGCGCTCTTAGGCGGCAAAGATTGTTGTCTATGGAGTGTCGTTCAGCGCGACGTGCTCCCGGCGGTAGCTCGGGGGGGCACTACGCCGGCGCCGCTGGAACTGTTCGCGGCAGCTGACCTGCTAAACTCGGCGACAGGACAACCGTGCCTCGTCCGCTCCGCGGCGGTCTGTGACGTGTTAGTCAAGCTCGGGCTAGGGCTCGACCAACTAGAAGTCCACTTGCAGCTAGTGCGTGCCAGTCGGGCCAAGCAGGCGGCAAAAGTGGCAAAACGTCGGCGCCGCAAGTGCGTCAAAGGTCTGTGTGCGCAAACGGACGACCAAGTCCGACGGGAGGCTGCGCGCGGGCGCCCAGAGGCACAATATGAACTGGGGCTGCGCTATGCTAAGCGTGACGAGCTGCACCCGTTGGCAATAGAGTGGTACACCGCGCGGCCGAGCAAGGCCTGGCCGACGCGCAGCTTGAGCTCGCTCGCTGGTACTGCTCCAGCGATCCGGTACTGGCCTGTCGCTGGGCCGGCCGGGCTGCTGAGCAAGACCACCCAGCGGCCCTGTACCAGCTAGCCGAACACCTACAGAGCGGAGAGGGCACGGACCGAGACGAGGCACGCGCGTTGAAATGCCTAGCTGTGGCTGCCGGGCAAGCACACGCGGACGCGGAGCTGGCGCTCGCGGAGCGTCACTTGACAGGCAGAGGAGTGTCGCAGTCTGCAGTTTTGGCCTGGTCGTACTACCAGCGCGCGTTCCAACACGGCCAGGCCGCGGCAGGCCTAGGCCTGGCTTGTTGTTGTGCTCAGGGGATCAGCACCCCCCAGAATCGGGTAGCAGCTATGGACTACTACCGGCAGGCGGCCGCCCGGGGCAGCCAGCAAGCCTGCGTCGAACTAGGCCAATACTACGCCAAGGGAGTGGCCAGGGTCGTGAACAAGCACCCCGAGTTGGCCTTCCGGTACTTCAAACAAGCCGTGGAGGACGCTAGCCCCCACCCGGAAGTGCTGTTCTTGCTAGGCAAGTGCTATCAGCAGAAGCTAGGTACCGCGCGGGACGACGCGGCGGCGGTCCGCTGTTGCCAGCGGGCGGCGGAGCTAGGCTTTGCCAAGGCGCAGCGCGAGCTTGGGGCCTGCTATCTCGCGGGACGGGGCGTAGCCAAGGACAGCGCCAGGGCCGTGACCTATTACCAGCTAGCGGCCGAACAGGGCCTGCCCGCCGCCCAGCTTAATCTGGGCTGGTGTTGTGCACGGGGGACTGGCGTAGCCAGAGACCTGGCAAAAGCAGAGGAGTGGTGGGGGCGGGCGGCGGACCAGGGCTGCCACGACGCGCAGGCCGAACTGGCCCGGGCCCGAAATGCTCTCATGCAGGAGACAAATTTAGTTCCAGTTTGAGCAGATGTTTGATTGCATTGTTTTTTTTTAAAAATTAAAACAGATTGAATTGAAATCTTACGCGTTGAAACCTCGGATGCGTTTCCTTGCGGTGGCTGGCTGGAATCGTTGTTATGATCTGATTTCGATACCTTGCTTGTGCAACCTTCTGAGATAAAGTTATCCGCACTGGCAACACCAGGCGGACCACGGGCACGAACCAGACGACCAACACGACTGACTGGGGCACCAGCATGAACAGCATGCGGTACACGAACCTGGCGGAGGACATGTTCGCCAGCCGCTTCAGGGGGACCTTTTTCGTCATTTGGATGATGGAGCAAACCGCCCCGAACTTGGAAAACATCACGGCCAGTATTAATGTGTGTCCAGTGATCACCGTGAGGAAGCGCGCCTCGCAGACACGGTCGGTGTCCGGCGCGATGGCCCACAGGATCACGGCCAGGTAGTTCAGCGCGCAGCCAAGCACGAAGAGCGAGGTGAACAGCAGCCCCGCCACGGCTATTCCCATCATGGCGTGCCGGGTGACTTCGTGGTCTACGTGTTCGTTGGTTAGTGTAAAATAGCCCAGGCTCCTGGCCACTCCCCTGGTGTCTTGGTTGGTGAAGGCGTAAATGAAGAACTTGAGGACTTCCGCTGCCTCCGGGTACAGGCGTGATGACGGCGTGTAGTTTGTCATCTAGCTGGATCTGAGCCATGGTGGCTTGTATTGTTTTCACGCTGGGAGCTACTAGGTACTTGGCTTGACAGGGCCCAGCCCCCGCCTGCGCATGGCCAGGGTCCACACAGAAGCTGGCGTACGTCACGGAAATCAGCACGCAGAAGGGGTACGCCGCGTAGCTCAGGGCCCCTGGTTCCGACATCACGCTGCCGATCAAAGAGTACACGTTCTATGAAAAGCTCACCGTTGGCGTCGTCAGGCCCGGGGGCCATTTGTTGAACACGGGAAGTCTTGGTACATGGCGGCCGACACCAAGGAGTCTGAGTCCGCAAAAGCCACCTGGTACAGTCCTGGCGCGTCTGCGGTCGTCAGAGCCTTCAGGCCTAGCCCCGAGGATCCACTGCCATTGAGAAAGATTGCTCCTGTGCGGCTGAGGAGGAGCAGAACAAGAAATCCAAGCATAAGTAGGCCTTCGACTGCTCAAAATAAGGTATCGGCCATATGTCTGTTTATTTCTTTGTAAAGAGGACATGGACACAGTCCGTACAATTGCAGCAGAGGAAGGGGGGAGTGCTCCCAACCTCCTCTCCCCCCCTCCCGCCTCTCTTCTCTTTCTCTCTCCCCGTCTCAGGGCACGCGTGCGGTTGCACAGGTTGCCTTGATTGATTGGCTCATTTTAACTAATCGCTCCTCCCCCCCAACAGATACCGCTCGCCAGGGCTAGCTATAACTGGAATTATACCCGGGAGCTCGTAGCTTCTGTTCTCTTGTGCTTTGCGTTCGTAGGTTGGGTGCTGCTGTCTTCTTTTTTGCTGACCTTAGCCTTCCACTCTCCCGACGACGCCGATTGGAAGGAATTATAACTCTGCGTAGGCGTAACCTCGCCCGTGACTCTCTGGTTATCTTGGGTGTATTTGTTACTGCATCCGGCCCTCCCCCGGGAAGTGATTGCTAGCAACCAGAACCGCAACAATGCCTGGGTCCTGCAGTGCAGGCTGCGGTGCGGGGCGCCCTACGGCCTTTACCTGCTCGAGTTCTGCTGGGTGCTCCTGGGAGTGATCGCGCTGGGGTGGGGCCTTGTGCTGGGACTGCACCAAGAGGCCGCGCGCAGCTGGGTGCCCGGCGTCCTTGCTCTTGGCCGAGGGCGCCGGGCTGTACTGGCACTCCTTGTACGCACAAGCGCCGTCCCTGTCCCAGGGCACACGCCCGCAGCAGCTTCTGTTACACTCGTGCGCGCTGTCCACCGCGACAGGCTGGCTGTGGGCCTCGCGGCCCGGTCGCGAGCTACGGGGTGCCTGGGTGCCACTGTCAGCGTCGGCGCTCACGCTCTATCACGTGTTTGTTGGCTGTGCCTTGCGCTGGCGTCCTGGGATGAGACAGGCCGTGAGGTCTGGTACGACCAGGCACGGCCCCAGGTGGCGCGCATGGCGCTGACTGTGCTAGCCTGTCTCGTGCTGGCGGCGCTGATTGTCTGCACCTAATAACTAGTATGCCTGGCCCGCCGAACGGGGCTGGCGGCGGGCGTTCGTCGGAGCTCACCTGTGCGTGCTGCTGTGTTTGGCGCTCCGGGCTGAGGAAGTTAGCAAGTACCTGCAACTACCGACGTTCGCTACTTAACCTCCATTTTTCTCTTTAAAGAAGAATTAAAAATCCTTAGATTAAAAAAAAACTCTGATTTAATAAAAGAAAAATCCCGCGCCCCAAGCCCGGGTGCGACGCTTAGCTTTGTAAAGAAGAGTTACATCCGATAGGGCGGGAGGGAAGGGGAGCTCACTTTGTGTCCCCAAACTTGTTAATCTTTTTTTCTTTGTTGAAAAAAAGCAAGAGCATGGGTTGTGTTTATTCGCAAGACCAGGGTTTCATCCATGAACCGTTTGCTGGCTGTCTGCACGGGCGAGCGAGTGTTCACGCGCCGGTGTTAGCACACAAAAGAGATTTTCAGGCGGAAGACTGTTTGTTAGACCGTGTGGACCTAGCACTCGCACCCAAATTCCGGCACGAACGCTGTGAATGTGGAGCCGAGCTGCTGATCCCGCTCCGATCCAAGGCTTGCCAACGTCACGAAAATCTGTGCGAACTGCATGTGGTGGAGCGCCCTCCCCACCCGCTCGGCTGCACTACCGGCCTACAACGGCATACCTATCGCAAGGCTTGCTTCCCAGCAGGAACTTTTGTCTTACGTGAGACATGCGTCGTCCAGACAAAGAACGGCTTTACAGTACAGCACCAGCCAGACACTAGGACACCAAGCAGGAGCCAGCCTGTCGCCAAGTACCGCTCCACCGCTGCAGGGCTAGGGGCAGGGCCACCGCGATAGAAAAGCCGGTGCGCTGGCTACTGGCGCATACCCCTGCCCCGACGTACTTGTTGGAAGCAATCTGGAGGGCCACGCGGCGGGGGGAGTGGCGTGTAGCCGCATCATCCCACTTGAGTAAATAAGTGTGCTGCCCCAGTTTGTAGACACAGGAGATTTCCTCTGCCTCCAGGCACTCGCATTCCGGGCGTAGACAAACACACGTCGCGTTGGTTTCGTAGCAATTGCCGGGGGGAAAGCTGCAGCGACGTTCGCGTTCGTAAACCCGCTTCTGGCACCGGTCGCACTGAGCCCACTCACGATGCACAGGAATGCCTGGCGTGTCCGTGCGCTCAACCCAAACACCTAGCTGGTGCGACAACAAGGCGGGTGCTGGCGGTAGCTTGTCGCTATCCCCAGCTTGCAACTCGTGCTGCAACAAAGCTACACCCTCACAGTTCGCTGTCCAGCCACACGGCGCTCTAGTCCAGTCGAGGTCGTTGGTCTTGGTCCACAGCGCTCCGCACTCTTGGCAGCCCCACCACAACACACACGCGCGGGCATCGTGCGAGAGGACATGGGCCAACAAGAGAGTTGCGTGAGGTTTGCCACATGACCGCGCCCGCGGCAGCAGCTCTTCTGTGCCACAGCAGCAAACCACATGCCGCCAGCGCTCCAGGCTAGCCGGGGCTGCGTGTACAATGGCGCTGTCCCCGTTGCTCCAGGCGCTAAGAAGAACAGAAATAGACTGGCCAAAGACGCTTGGCGCCGCACCCCAAGTAGCCGCAACGCTAGGCTTAGCAACCACTGCGGCCTCGACAGTGCTGTCCAAAGTCAGCGCAGCTTCCAAGTCAGCGACAGTAGAGAGGAGTCTTGAGTCGGTACTTGCTAACCTGCTCCAAGCCTCCTCAAGCTACACAGTTTTTTTTTGAATCTAATGATGTTTAATTCTTCTTTAAAGAGAAAGAAAGAAACAAATGGAGAGTAAGTTACTTTCAGCTATTAACAGGCTAATTGCAGAACAAATAGAAGAGGATAAAAAGAAATTTCTTCGAGATTGGTTTTCGAACTGTAAACAAAAAAACCCGGGCTTTGACGAGGGTCGACTCAAGGACATGCTTGATCTGGACATTCAAGAACTTGAGAAAAAGGTGCAGAATGAAATGGGAGAATCGGCGGCCTGCCAAAAAGCAGCTTTGGCAGTGATGAAAAACCCAGATACACTAGCGGCCCGCTTAGGCCATGAGTACCATGGCCTCCCCAATGATGGAAAGGAGTCCAAGGCTGTTAATGAATACTATTCATGTCGTAAAAAACTCAAGCTTCATCTTCAGGTTGCCGCGCTTTGCAAACGGATCCTTGGGAAACTGTGGTGTTGTTTGACGTGGAGGTTGGTCGTAGACTTGCTCTGAACTCTACGCCTATTGAAGTTCGGGGATTAGGCTTGAATTTGTAATTTTCTCCAGCTCGCATACGTTTATAAAATCCTATGGGCACGCAATACCCCTGCAAAAAGGTTGCGAATAGCAGAGTGCACAGGGTCAAGAGGTCCAGGCCCAATTTCCAATTCGAGGGCTTCAGCGAATTAAGCTCTTGACAGGGCAGAAAGAATATAAGCACCCACCCAAGGCTTAGTACTTCGTACAAGATTCCAAGGAGTATAAGAAAGGGCAAGCAACGAAGTGTAGGGTTCCGACAAATGTGAACGTACGCCTCGTCCCTCGGCTTTTGCCGCAGCGCACATATCATAGCTAGCTGAACCAAGTAGACAAAAGCTAGGGCGGCGGTAGGAAGAAACGTACACAAAGCCCAGACACGGCTAGGCCAGGGGCGGGCGGTCAGCTCTTGCGCGTAGCAGACACAAAGGGCTTCCGTTGGTCGCTTATTAATTAGCTCCTTAACTAGACAGCGCGCTCCCCACACCACGGCCAGCAAGCCCAGCCCAAACATACTTCTGGCACAATATGACCAGAAATTCAACCCCCAGGCAAAATTGGACACGGACGCACCTTTACTAAGCACGTTCAGGATCCGACGGGATTTTAAGTTGTCGAAAAGACAACGGATCAGACAATGGATGGTCCAAGCAAAGTCTTAACTGCTCAGTGTGCCAGAACGCGACGGACGCGAGGGACCACGCCAGGCTTAGTAAAAGCTGCCACGCGGCCTCGGCGGCCAGGCCCCTAGGCGTGCCCGTAGACTCGTTCAACATAATGGACCCCCAAGCCAGGCCAAAACAACACCAAGAATAGAAGGACAAGAACGAGTTATGTCTAGTTAAAATCGCCAGCACGTTATTTGAATCAAACGCCTTCGACCCATCCGGTTCGACTAGGCCTTGCGTATAAAAGGAATAGGCGCGTATCGAAGCAATCGCCAACACTATTGTCCAAGCCAAAACTGCAATTCCCAAGTCCCTGGCCCGGCTACTTGCAACAAGGTCCCAGCAAGGATCGGTATTCTCCGCCAACGTCTCTTGCTGGAGTGTCTGTAAAATCACTGCTACGACACTCAGTGCGATAGCGAAAAGAATAGTAAGGCTAGCCAGCTTGATATACCAACGATCTACCATCTCTTTTTCCCTGTCAAGATTATTATAGTAAGTGGGAAGGAAGCGAGAGAGAGAAAATTCTGGTGCGTATTGGCTCTCCCCGCGGAAACATCATACCTGTTGGAGGGGGGGGGGGGGGGGAAACTGCTCTTGTGCATTGGGCGCTAAATGCCAGATAGACTTGTTTGGTTCGCCAAGAAGGTCAAAAGGTTCAACAATTGAATCTAATTTAAAAGAGAAAGGGAAACGAGATGAACAAACTTCTCGAGTTCTTGCAAAAAAAACTGGGACGAGTCATAGAGGAAAGAGCCCGGGCCCATGTGAGTTCATGTAAAAACCCTCAAAAGTGTAATTTTGTAAATAATGATGGCACAAAGCCCGGCTGGCTCGCGCAGGGTTCGTACAACATTGTCTTTTGTGATCGGCAAGCGCTCACTGCAGTTGCTGAGCGGCCTGTACGGAAAAGAAAACAAATTATTGTGCACCCAACTGAGCCTTGGCGTATTCGCCACTTTGCTTGCGAACAGCAACAAAGAAATTGCAAGCACCTCTGAGGAGGTTTTCGCAGAAGGTATACAAGTATTACAGGATGAGCAGGACCAAGATCTGTTAAAACAAGCTATAGCCTTGACAGCAAATCTACGATTTCCCAAGGAAAGTCCATACCTTTCTTTCCTAGAAGTAATAGCCCATTATGTATTACGTGGAAAAACCGACACACAGTCTTGGGTCCATTCACATATCTCAGGTGCAGATAGCCCAGATTTTCAGACCTTACACGACTACTCGCTAACCCCAAGGGCGGCGGAGATGACCGCTGCGGCCGAGCAATACACGGCACTGTTGTACAAGGTCTTTGCATGTCGGGCATGTGGAAAGCCCACAGGTTCTACCAAAAAAAGCATCGAGGAATTATTGACAGACCTAAAAACACCCTACGACAAGCATGCAGTACCCCGCTGGCTCCAACGACAACCATTCGCTAGCAGCGCGCTTCTCCATTACAAGAAAGCCAAACCCAAACAAGGGTTATTCCCAGACAACGGGAACTGGCCCGCCTATCCGCTCGTGTTTTATGACGACGGGAAAGAATCAAAGCGCATTAATATCGTTACGTTTTTTTTTTATTCCAGCGGATGACTACTCTGGTTGTTGCCGAAAATATCTGGCTTGGAATGAATTTCTGTGTTCGTACAAAATCGGAGCTAGCGAGACGCGCTCGATCTGCGAGATCACACCCCCCGCGCCGACTAGCAACGGCAGTTCTAACAAACGGTGGTTCTTGTTCTGCCACACCCAGCCCGACGATGAGGGCGTTCTGGCCGAGACAGAAGTGCAGGAGATCGCCGCCAAAGCTTGGGTACAACTGTTTTGGCTTATGCAGCGGTACGCCCGTGCGCTGCTGCAATGGTCTCAGAGCACGGCTAAACAGACCAACAGAGTCCCGGTCTTTTATTTTGGCACCTGGGATCCGAGGTACGTCGCGGTCTACAGTTATATGTTGGGAGGCAAACTAGTGGTTAGAGTCCTCCTTTTGGAAGCCCTGCAGCTTGTCGAGCTGCAGAGGGGGCTTCTTACAAGCGTTCCGCGCACGACATTCGCCCCCAGGCTGCCGACCCAAGGGCCCTCCGAACTCGCGGTTATATTCTACTTGCCCTTGCTGGCAAACGGAGCCAGCCAGAATTGTTTCTCCACGAAAGCTGCGTGGACCATGGCGCTGTCCCCGTTGCTCAAGGCACTACGGAGAACATTTCTACGACTTCCTTGCCTTGCGTCAGAATACAGGTGTGGCGGAAACGAGAGTGCGGGATCTGTTTACAGCGCTTAGTATTCCTTCGCTTTTTATGGAACGAGTGCGTGACGACGGTGACTGGGCGCTGTTTTGTCCGACCGAGGTGCAGGGTCTGGACAATTGCTGGGGCAAGTTCTGGGAGTCTCGCTACACCCACGCCGAGAAAACACAACAGGGCCAAAAAGTGAGAGCCCGGCACCTGTGGTCCGCCATCCTCAAAGCGCAAATCGAGACAGGCACCCCCTACCTGATCTTTCGTGACCACGCCAACGCCAAGAGCAACCAGCAGCACTCGGGTACCATCAAGAACTCGAACCTGTGCGCGGAGATCATGGAGGTGAGCTCGTCCGAAGAGACCGCCGTCTGCAACCTCGCGTCGCTGTGCCTGCCTCGTTTTGTCACAGAGGACAGAAAACTCGACATCAGCCTCCTCCACGCCGTCACGCGCAGCGCGGTAAAAGCACTGGACCGTGTCATTGACTTGAGCACTTATCCGTTAGTAATATGGACATCTGTTCCTACTCCTTCCGCGAATCTCGCCAACGACGGGCTTCTTTGTGCGACACATATAATTTCCTCCTTTCGCTTCTCGATTAAGTCATCAATAGACTTTTTGTCCCAATGGCATGTCGGAACTGTGACAGTGCACACTTGGGATTCCCAATTGTCGGTCCAGGACATTTCATCCGGTCTTACGACATGGGGGTGAACATACACCTCAAGTGCCTCATGTGCAATTGCAATCTTTTTGTGATCCGTCGCTAGACTCAGCTCATAAGCCTCATAAGAGTCAGTAGCGTTGAAGGGATCAATATCGTTCTCTTCTCCTCTTTTTACTCCATATATCACTCGCCGTGCGGCGCAATCAATCACAGCCCCCATCGTAGCCAATTGGTCATACGATAGTAATATTCACCCGTGGTAACCGGGGACGACATAGAGGTCCATACGGTGTACTCGTGCGGATTTCAATTTAAAGGTCAGTGTGATGATGCCCGTGATATCCGTCCGGCTGCTCACTCCTTTGAGAGTGCCCGTTGACTTTTTCATATTTCCGTCCACCCAGTCCCGGTATCGATTTAAAAACTTCCGGCCGACAATATTAATATTCGCCATCGTATCATTACCAACTTTTAATATTGTCTTCAATGTTTCACAATAAAATTCAGTATAACACAGAGCATCGGGCCTGTGTATATTGGCTGCGAGAACAAGAACTTTACGTTCCAAATTTGGAGTCTTGTCTCTAAGTTTTTCAACTCCTCCTTCTTCTCCTCCTGCTTCACCTCATTAACATTTTTATTATTCTGCGGTACTGGTGCGTTTACTATTTGAGCGACATTGTCTTGTGGTACTTGAGTACACACATTGTCTTTTTGCTCGCCACCCGCCGCGACCGTAGACATTGAGTCTGTTCGTGGTTGTTTGCTTGGCCGAGGCGATACGTCTGCCATTGGCCTCCTCGCCTCCATCGCAAGTCTCGCCTTCCTATTTGCATCAGTTATGATTGGTAACAGTGCTGTATGAACGGGTATGAGACTACCTTGGGGCTGCAGTCTCTGTGTACCCACATCTTTGTTTTCACATAGAGGAAGCGCTGGCCCAGTCTGCACAACAGCATTAGAAAGCACTGTGACTTTAGGGTTAAACTTCACAGTCTTCTCCTTCCTCTCTTCTTCCCCCTCCAGTCATTCCACCACCTCGAAACGATTACCTTGAGTAGTGTCCGGGTAGGATGACGTATCGGTCTCCGAGGCAGTGTTGTAGGCCTGAGCTCGACCGAAATTCGGGTTGGAGCTTGCCCATGAGCCTCCTCCTCCTCTGGGTGGGGGGGCTGGAGCTCGAACAGCTCTCCCTCCATAAGGGGTATATCCCCGACCTCCTCCTCTTCCTCTCTGAGGGGTTCCCTGCCACCTCGAGGCTCCTCTCCATGTTCCTCCTCCTCGTCCGCCTCCTCCTCCTCCTCCTCCTCGTCCTCCTGCTCCTGCTCCTCCTCCTCGTCCTCTTTGAGAGGCCTTTAAGTTCTTTTGTCTCTCCCTTTCCCCCTCTTCTCCTTCATCCTCTTCGTGTAGGTAATGATTGCCTCTCGTAACTCCTCATCATCACACATATTGGCATACCAACCTTCGTTCGCAGCGGCAATCTGAAGCATATTGAAAAGGCCCGGTTCCTTGCCTTCCGTCCTGCTCAGAAAATTTGCTCTTGCTGTTGGGTTCTGCCTATCATGATTGAAAGAGCAGTCTCTGTTCTCTATCTGTGCCTTACACTGCAAGCCCGCGAACCACCTCCAACATGCGGTCTTCAGGTCTGGCCCTCTCTGTCTCTTCCAACCGGCAACTCTGTTTGTGTACGTGGCTTGTGCGCCAACAGGTACACCGCCTGCCTGTGCCGTATGTGCCTCCGTGAGCGAGTCCATGTTTGAGCATGCACTCATCACTTCTTGAAACAGTGCTGACGGAGCAACGCTTTGAACCGTATTTTCGAACACGTGTGTCTCGAGGAAGTTCTTGGACTTACTGAGCTAAACGTCGAGCATTGTTGTATGAGCTGAGTAAGCTTGCTCGGGTTAACTATGTGTAACGCCGAGAAGAAATAGATGATCGACTTGCGGCCATAGAATAGCCCATAGGAGGAAACTACCTCCGTAAGGGTCGCCGCCAAGCCAACAGCACTCCTCAAACTCATCGCCACTGTCTCAAAGATTTCAAATCCTATGAGAGTACCAGTGCAGAGATGCTGGTATCCATGAGATTGAAAATATGAAATGAGTGTGGCCACCGCCAGTTCACACTGAGCGTCTAGGCCTGTTGCATTGTTTCTCTTAATCTCCTCCTTCTTTCTCAAAAACTTGTACCGTGTCAGATCGAATCCCTCCGAGACTAGAGATTGGTCAAAAACAGTAACAAGGGCCTCGTATTCCTGCGTTTCGTCGCAAGGAAAAGCCTTCATGCAGGCATTGATCTCTTTGAGCTTGCTCAAAAGCGAAGCATCAGAGTCTTTGTCTGAGCTCGTCTTGGCATATAGCATGAGACTTGCCACTCCTCCTTTCTTCCCCTTGAAGGCATTTATGATGTTCTGTCTGTCCTTCTTCTCCGTGTTTGTGACCACCACCGTAGTTGAGCCCGAGGGTGCAGGGGCTGGTGGGGCAGGAGCTGGTGGGGTCAAATATGTCGGAGGGTGTGCCTTTGCACCACTCACTTTTGCTTTCATTCTTTCCAGTCTCATCGTCTTCTCGAACTCCTCATTCTCTTGCGCCTTCTTCTTCTCAGATATCATCAGCTTTTGAGCATGAGTGATAAAGGCCACCAATTCAGAAGCAGATCTGAGAAAATTATATTTCTCCACATATTGGTCAACACCTGCTTTGTTGGCGACCGGTGGTGCGTTACTAAGTGATTTAAGGACAGAGTGATCCTTGATAGGAATCCATCTCTTCCATGCCTCCTTGTGCAGTAACGCACCCATCAACAGTCTGATCTTGGTCAGAACTCTGTCGGTCTTCTCTAACTCATCAATCACAGGATGAGTTTCTCCTGCTGCCTTAATGCTTTTTTCTATCTCTGCCTTCCCCTCCTCCAAGGCCTTCATTTCCATCGTAAAAAACTGAAATATGCCACTCGAGTTTTTCGAACCCAGATTGGTCTTCATTTTTGTTACATTGACTGCCTCCTGACCAGTCGCGAGGAATCTGGCCGTTGCTCTTGGGTTTGTGTACTGGATGTAACCCTCACATCGTGGGCCGTATGAACGTCCCCAAATCAGGGTTTGAGTGTACACCCCAAAGATAGCATCGAGTAATTCAAGGTGGGTGTGCGTGTCCCCAAACTTGATATGCTGTATCTTCTTTCTCTCTTCTGGATCAGAGACCAGTTTGCCGAGGAGCTGTGCTGTGTTTGATAATAGGATATAGACATCCTTTTTAGCACGACTTTTCTCTCTTCTTTGATCCTGAGGGATCCACACATAGGTGTCCTTCTCTACCCCCATCTTGTTATCAAACTCTTCTTTAGTGAGGTCATAGTGGTCTTGCACCCACTGTTGTTCCTCCACTGTGATCTCCTCTCCATCACTATGAATCAAGTCGATCATTTTTCGTCCTCCTCCTCCCGTGTAGGCAGGTGGTAAGGGATTACCATATGCTCCTCTTCCTCCCGTCTCTTCTTGTTCAAATCCTCCTTCATCTTCGTCTCCTCCATATCTTCCTTCATCATCCCAGCCCTCTTCTACTCCTCCTCCTACTCCTTCATCTCCTCCTCCTCCTTCATTCAATCCTCCTCCTCCTCCTTCATTCAATCCTCTTCCTCCTCCTCCTCCTCCTCCTGCTTCTTCTTCTTCTCTTCTTTGATCTGCCTCCGAGAATTCACTCACTTCGGCGGTCTCTGTCGACATGATGTCGTAGTAGTGATCAACAGCAGGACAGTGTCAGCTCCTATGTTTGGTTTTTGTTCGTTTGTGTTCTGTTCCTCCTTCAGTCGATTGACTAGTGAAGAGAGAAACTAATAGAGAGGGTAGGATAAGATTCCCTGTCCTCTATGAAACACTGTTTCTATGTTTGTTTTTGTTTGAGAAAAATAGTTTTTGAGACTTTCTCCGATTTCTTGTTCTCCTTACTCAGATTACTTTCTCCTCCTTCTTTTCTATATTGTCTCATACGCACTTGGACCTACACACAGATAGTAATAGCGAAGCTAGAAAAGCTCTCCTTGAGAAGTCGACAGTCGGTCGGATAGGTTCTCAGACCTACCTTTAGAAAACGATCAGAGATTTGCAAAAATACTCTGACGCATGTGTGAGATAATGCAGATAAATGCACAAACTAGAAGGGTAGAGTGTTGGGCTCCTGTCCCTATGCTTGTTTGTGTTTTGTGTGTGTTCCTTCACTCTTCTGTCCACCTCCTTCTTCTTGGTCTCTGTGTGAGAACAGCAAGAACGACAGAGAGTTTGTATCTGATGTTTCCTTGTGAGCACACAGATACTGATTGGGCTAGAGGGTACGAGACACCTGCTTGAGACCAATCAAATTATTTGTTTTATGAAAGAGTTATGAGGGAGCTGTGTTGGAGTATTTGTTTTCGTCTGACGTCCCCGTGTGAGACAGGTCAGTGAAAATTCACTCTGTTGCCTGTGTGGCAAAGCAGAAAGAAATCACCCTAGTGATGTGGACTCCAAATGTAATGCACCCAACGATAGCTCGAAAAAAAGTCGGTAGTACAACCAAACACAGTCCTCAAAAGATGAGAATGATGTCTCGTTATATTAGCTCAGTGAAGCTAAAAAAGGAAAACGGCAACAGACCAGGAATAAAATGGCATCAGGTCAAATGCGGACAAACAATACTGAAAAACAAGCTGGTGCACCTGTCACCAGAAAAGGTACTTTTTACCGGCTATCCGGGGATGATGCCTACAGTATGTATTGAAAAAGTGTGCCAAAGTGGCACCCTATACTACTTATATGCGTGTTTCTGTGTGTAGTAGTAGGGTTAAAACATAAATTTAACGTGGTTATGATTGCAAACTCTGCATCAGTATCGGGTTATTTTTATCGTTTTTTCCCGTTGGCTGAATAAGGAAAAACAGTTACCTTTTTAGCTTAGCCTAGTCTAGTAGTAGTAGTGGTAGTAGTAGTAGTAGTAGTAGTAGTAGTAGTAGTAGTAGTAGTGGTAGTAGTAGTAGTAGTAGAAGTAGTAATTGTTGTTGTTGTTGTTGTTGTTGTTGTGTGTGTTTGTGTGTTTTCTATGTGTGTGTGCATATGTGTGTGCATGTGTGTGTGTGTGTGTGTGTGTGTGCGTGTGTGTTTGTATGTATATGTGTGTTTCTGTGTGTAGTAGTAGTAGTAGTAGTTTCTGTCTGTCTGTCTCTCTGTATCTCTCTCTATGTTTGTTTGTTTATGTTGTGTCTGTGTAGTGCTTATTTATTACACAGTGGTATCTTTTTTTTGGCGGTAAAAATAGGTAATGCACAATCCCTTTGGTTAAAAGGATTAGTATACTACACATTAAAAAGTAGTCTTACTAATTTTATAGAGATATTATAAATATATTTATCAATGGTTTTCTACAGTCAAGCATTGTGCAGCCTTTACTTTTTTGGGAAGCTCTAAAAAATTTCTGTGGTGGAGAATGGCTTTTTGAATTTTTGAAATGCGCCTCGAGGGTTCCCATGACTTGTGACTCGAGAATATGATAGAGCTAATCGAGACGAATTGAAGTAAAAGTGAATTATTGAAAACCTAGTATTGCACTCGCTAGGATTTTTGGAAAATCCTCTGCCAGTCATAGTAGACAGGCCGGTCCGGCTCAGACTTTTCTGCAGTAGTCAATCTTTTAAAAAAAAATTCACAAAGCAGTGCAACCGCCAAAGTCTCCAAACCAAAGGATAATAGACTTCTTTAATAGTGATGTAGGTTGTGTGGTAATAACTACTTTTACGTGGGAGAATTCGTCAGACTACTAGCTGCCATAGTACTTGCAATGAGGGAGTGTGGCCTACTTGACAACATGAGAGCAAGAGCAATCAAGAAGCGAAAGCTAAATCACAAATCTTCTTCTTTCATGTAGTATACTATAATAGACAGACTAACAAATGAATTTGTGTAGTGCAAGAGGCATGTCTACAGCTCCAACCTACCCAATCATTCTCTGCTAAACGTTTGTTCATATGTGCTACCATTATGATAATTATTTCTTCCCTTACTTCGAATTCATTGTTCCCCTAGATAGATTATGAAGACATGTGTCTCTTCATCACGCTTACTGACATTTCAAAATACAAGCTATGTATTTCTTTGCTAAGTACATGGGCAAGGCGTTCGATGTAGTTCGAACTGCTAATCAAAGATAAAGAATTTGTGATAACAGATTAACCATGACCATTCACATTAGATTAACATCAGAATTTCCATTAGAGGTACAGGCCTACATACAACACGATACTCTTATGAATCGCCTAATCAGTGATACATACTTTGTAGACTCGACATTGAAACTGCGAACCTGCCTAGAGACCAGGCAGTGATGGCTGAGACAACATAGAAATAAGGAAATGACACAGAAGCACATCGCGACTCTCCTCCTCTCACTGCTCCCTCCCCCGCACCCCCACCGTAAGGGCGCCCCCCCCCCCCCCCCCGCCCGCATATCGGCCAACATGGAAATAGACTACGAAGTGCCGTGATACAAACCTGAGCTGTCCCTGAAGAACACTTCAGACTCGACGAAGTTTTAAAATTTCTGCATTATAGTAAAGCTAATATATATTTGAATTGTTTGAATTCTCTAAAAATAGAAAACATCATATATTAATAATTTTAAATATTATTGAAATCATATATATAGTATTTCTGCCTTATAGTAAAGCTAATATATATTTGAATTGTTTGAATTCTTTAAAAATAGAAAACATAATATATTAATAATTTTAAATATTATTGAAATCATATATATAGTTTATAACGAGGTCCGGTCTAGTCCACTCTAGTGCAGACAACTCAAGCTCTAGCCTGCTGGTTCCCATTAGACACTGGAAAGGGGGGCTGGCAGGCTTCTGGCACAAGCACATCTGGCAAAGGCAAGCTACTGTAAGACCTGGCCAGACTTGCTTTTGAAAAACATCTGTGCCCCGCTCAACTGGCACTCCGGGTATTGCCGACTTCTCGGACTTACGGAGCTGCACAATCCCTACTCGCAATAGGGATTGTACCACTTCCGCCTCCGGCTTTCACGGATATGGCTCACTTCCCGTGTATGGCTCACTTCTCTGTATATGTCTCACTTCTTACATGGCCCCGGAACGCTTTGGGACAAATGTCACCAAAATCTAGACATCTATATCTATCTATCTATCTATCTATCTATCTATCTATCTATCTATCTATCTACCTACACACTCTGCTAAGTAGAAAATAATGCATCACGTAGGAAAGCTTGTATTTACTATCTATCTATTTATCTATCTATCTATCTATCTATCTATCTATCTATCTATCTATCTGGAATGAACCAAGGCCACTTGAGGTGTCACTGACCCTCTCTTGGGCTTGATTTTTTTGAAATGGGTGCCATCTGTCGACAGACAGAGAATTAGGGGATGGTACGGGTGTGCTGTGCCCGTGGTGGGGTGCCTTTTGTGTGCCTAGCCATACGCCTATAAGTCACATGCCGAAATAGCGACGGGAAGCACAATCCTGTTCTCTCAGGGTGCCCTTTCTCGCTTGTTGAGCCCGGAATAAAACCCACAGTGCTCTGTCGGTTTATACTAGACTGTCGAACAGTCTCGAAACTCCATCTGCTTACTGGGCCCTCTGTAATGGAGGTGGGAGCTCGTTCTGCAAGGGGCGCTTTATGGAACGAGCCCTGGCCCCGCCTGGTACTAGGGAGCTTTGGTATTGCCTGTATCAGTCCCTTCCGTGCAAACATCACGGCTTAGCTGGGCATCGGGTTAATACTTTACCCACAGACTTCCTTGGTTGACGAAATCAGAAGCTCCTTTTTTCTGACATTAGTCGATATTTCATTAGTTGATCTTATCACTTACTCTACGGAATGAACCAAGGCCACTTGAGGTGTCACTGACCCTCTCTTGGGCTTGATTTTTTGAATGGGTGCCATCTGTCGACAGACAGAGAATTAGGGGATGGTACGGGTGTGCTGTGCCCGTGGTGGGGTGCCTTTTGTGTGCCTAGCCATACGCCTATAAGTCACATGCCGAAATAGCGACGGGAAGCACAATCCTGTTCTCTCAGGGTGCCCTTTCTCGCTTGTTGACCCCGGAATAAAACCCACAGTGCTCTGTCGGTTTATACTAGACTGTCGAACAGTCTCGAAACTCCATCTGCTTACTGGGCCCTCTGTAATGGAGGTGGGAGCTCGTTCTGCAAGGGGCGCTTTATGGAACGAGCCCTGGCCCCGCCTGGTACTAGGGAGCTTTGGTATTGCCTGTATCAGTCCCTTCCGTGCAAACATCACGGCTTAGCTGGGCATCGGGTTAATACTTTACCCACAGACTTCCTGGTTGACGAAATCAGAAGCTCCTTTTTTCTGACATTAGTCGATATTTCATCTATCCATCCATCCATCCATCCATCTATCTATCTATCTATCTATCTATCTATCTATCTATCTACACACTCTGCCAAGTATGTATTACTATGTACTTACCTGTTGTCACTGAAGCACACAGAGGAGGCAGAAAGTACGTATTTACGTATGCATGTATGTATGTATGTATGCATGTATATATGCATGCGTGTATGTAGTATATGTATGTA